>LOJH01017473.1:7833-22272 GCA_001685095.1 Ellobius talpinus
TTTTCTCTAGGGAAGGGAGGGGGAGCACCTTCATTTTCTCTAGGGAAGGGAGGGGGAGCACCTTCGTTTTCTTTTCCTGTCTCCCCCTTTCTTTTCTCTGATTTTAGGACAGGGTTTTGTTAGGTTTGTGGACTAGTGTACCCAGATTTTTCAAGTAAGTTTTACAGGGGACTGGATATGCAATAGAGATTCGTAACAACTGAAAAGACCATCATTCTATGTCATCTACAATAGATATAAATAAAGTATAAGGAGTTGTTAAACCAGCGAACATTAATTACCACCTATTCAAGGCTTCATATTGCACATATGAAAGATACTTTCTTCAAGAATTCTAAATTTTTAGATTGAGTTTTTAAAATTCAGAAATGAGAGAAAAATAATGTTCTGGTTCCAATCCTGCTTTAACGATCTCTTCAGATTGTAAGGGAAGAAGACGATGTACACTGGCTTTGAGATGCCAATGGGGAAACATGGGCATTTGTAGCTTACAAAACTGGAGGGAATTAGCAATTCCTCCTTTGGACTAAGTCATGTAAGAAGAGCTGCCATGCCACAGTAGCACTGTGCCCTTCTCTTCAGTGAGAGAACTAGAGAACGGACAGTCCCATAGAGGACATGGGAGACTTGCTGACAGTCCCATGGAGGACATGGGGAGGGGGGAGCTTACTGACAATCTCTCCCTCCTATCAGGGCCATCCCGGTCTGGGAAACAGCTTTTGACACCCCGGGGGAACTCTCTAACACTTTGATATGCAGAATTTGAGTGTAATAAAGTTGCAAATAGGAAACCATCCTGGAAAACCTAAGAAGTATTAAATGCCAATAGGCATGGAATATCTTGAGAAAGGGAGCTCAGCTCTTCCTCTTGGATAATGTTCCTTCATGGCTTCACTGTACATGCACTTCACATGCCTCTAAGGAGGAAGACTCTATGCAGTAACCATTAGTGCACCCAGCTGTGACCCTGTCCCTAGAGGTTCCTGAGCACAGGTAAGATAGTTTTTCTACCCTCCATGGCATATGCCAGTGGTGAGACAGATAATCAGGAAAATAGCCGCAGGAGACTCCCACATTCCACCTTACAAAGCTTTATATAGGCTGAATAAGGAGTGTAGCTGTGATTACCCGCGAAAGATACACCGGGCCGAAAAACCCAATATTGAAAGCAAACCAAATACATTCATAAACAGTCTTCAACAGAGTGATCCAACTTTTTGGTTAAATTTACCACGGGGTAATTTCTCAATCCGATGCCTGTCTGCTTGTAATGTTACTTTGATGGCCACAAATTCTATATGAGTCAGGAAACTGAACCTCTCCTTCAAGGACCTCAACAAAACCCAAGATGAGATATTTCCATCTTAAAGCAAGTTTCCTGAGTGATATTCATTTTATGGAATTGCCAATATGAGAAGCTTTGTCGTGGAGAAGAGAAGATGCAGGAAGGGACAGAGAGAGAAAGGGAAAAGCAGTAACTGAGAACAAGAACTGGGGGGGGGCAGAAAGAGAGACTCCAGAGGCATGGGGACACAAAGACGGCTAGAAACAAAAAATTGAGGGCCCTTGAGAAGGGGAAGCAGGAGAGGAAGAAAGGCTGCCTGGCGCAAGACTCACCAAGCATCTTCACTGTCTGCTTGTGGTTCTGGTCCCTGAGCGAGGCGCCCACCGCCGCGTCTCCGCGCCTCCGCCACAGCTTCCTCCCAATGAGACTGTAGAGCACGGTGAGGCAGAAGACCGGGAGGAAGAAGAAGACACTGGACACCCACACCATGACCGTGAGCAGCCCAGAGCGCACTGCGAACTCGGTGGCGCGGCACTCGTTGGTGTCCCAAGGATCGGTCCCGTTCTCGTGCTCCACGCCCACCAGCACGAAGATGGGCCCCGCGCTGCAGAAAGCCACGGCCCAGATGACAAGGATGACCAGCTTGACGCGGCCCTTGGTGACCACCACCTTGGCCCTCAGCGGAAAGCAGATGGCGAAGTAGCGCTCGACGCTTAGCGCGGTGATGGTGAGGACTGTGGCATAGGTGCAGCTCTCGCTGACGAACTGGAAGAGTTTGCAGAGCAGGTCGCCAAAGTTCCAAGGCCGGTACTGCCAGAGGCGGAAGAGGTCCAGCGGCATGCACAAAAAGATGAGCAGGTCCGAGAAGGCCATGCTGGACAGGTAGAGGTTGGTGGTGGTGCGCAGCTCGCGGAAGCGGGACACCACTAGCATGGTGAGCAGGTTGCCCGAGATGCCCACCACAAAGAGCGCCACGCAGGTGGCGGTGACGCCCGCCAGCAGCGGCGCGGGGAACAGCGGCAGTAGCTCGTCGGTCAGCGAGTCGTTGCCTGGGGAAGCGTCCCAGTCCAGATCCAGAGTGACATTAGGCTCTGGCTCCTCGCTGGGAGTCGCGTTCCACATGTTGCTAGGCTTGGGGTCGCAACCGCGCAGAGATCTGCTCCCCCCGAGAAGGTCCCCTTAACGCGCGGGAGAGTGCGAGGGAGAAATAGGCTCCGGCGGCAGGAAGGATGTTTGGAGAGGAAAGAGAGAATGAAAAGCCTAGGGAGAAGGTGGGATGAGGTGTTGGTGAAGGGATTAGAGGTTGAAAGGAAGAGAGTGACCCATTGCGCGCCTCTCCCACTTTGCCTCCCTTCCTGGCTCTCTCCCTCCCTCCTTCCCTTCACTCCTTCCCCACCTCTCTTTTCTTCCCCTTCCCACTCTTCCCCATAGTCCTTGTCTCCCAAACCAGGCTGAGACTGCTCACACAGTCACTTACCCTTCACCTTGTCACCCGAGCAGAGCCAGCAGCTCTGCCTGGAACTGGAGATCTCGCCCCAGTCGCATGTCGTACTCCCCACAGCGTCCGAGTGCGTGGGCTCTACAGAAGGCAGGCGCTGCAAAGTGAGGGTGTGAGGACTCCTCTCCCTAGTCTTGGGCGCTAGGGTGTCCGGGAAGGACAGGTCATTCCGGTAGAGTAGGGAAGGGTGGAGGAGACGGTAGTGGCGTAGTGGCGTAGAAGACGACGCCTTCAGCAGCGGGACGGGGATCAAGCCCTTTCTCCGCAGGGGTCGAACAGGTTCCGCGTCTGGCAGGGTGAAAAGGGGAGCGTGCCTCTCGGTGGGGAAAGAAAGGGTAGAGGGGAAAACAGGAGCTATTCGTATTCAAATCAGACGAGACAGTGCACCCCTGGGAAGAACCTCTCTCACAATCTTAGAATACACCTTTGTGTTCGCCCGGATTTTAAAACCAGAAGCATGTTTCCTAGTCTGAGGTAACAGAACAAGACTGGAGCTGGTTCACTCCACAGTGTGCGCGGTTCTAAATCCTAGCCCTCTGAGTGAGTGTGGGGAAGGGGCATGCTGGATGAGCCTGAGTGTCACCTTTACCAGATGTAAACTACAGGCGGGATGGGAATGCCACCGAGCAGGGCACAGGGGAAAGCAGGTGGCAAGTGCAGAAGCGGAAGCAGCCAGTGCTGCAAGGCAGGCACACGTCGAGGATGCGCAGTAAACTTACGTGATGTTTTTAAAGCAGGACTTGGAGAGATCAGCTGTTTAGAAACTGTGATTTTTTTTCTGGCAAGATCTCCAACCTTCTGAACTTCAGTTTGTTGTTGTTTCTTTGTAAAATTACAGACACCTTGAGGATCATTGTAGGTGGAAGCCAAGCTTTAGAGATACATGAACCATTCAGTAAGTTACTAAAGGCTGCTTTGCTTCACGGTTGTTGGTAAGGGGTGGGGGAATCTCATTCAGTGGAAATGAATTTCAAGGAATCACTATAGTATCAAGGGGCTCTGAGAACGGCCCCGTGCATCTGCTGTTCAAGTCTCGAAACACGGTCTCGAAACACACACACACACAACCTACCATCATCAACAACAACAACAAAACTGAGAAGACATTTTGAGAGCCTAGAAACCCCTCTGGCTGCTTTCCACGCGCTTACGGGAGCCTTTTCAGCACCTCGGCCAGCGCCCGGGCCCTCCTGTTTGAACCCTCAAGCCTGAAGCCTTTTCCAATAGCTCAGTCCTACAGCCTCGGTGAGGAGGGAGAGAGACCATCCACCAAAATACAGATCAACCATTAAGCTCCTACCTAACCACATTCCTCTACTCCTACATAAAAGGATCCATTAACTACCACTGAGAGTATTTTTGCATATCAGAGTGTGATACTGCATGTCTTTGCTAGATGGTTTACCGTCTTCTCTTATTACCTAAACTGTTAGAACACAAGCTTAGAAGACAAGAAACTGGGTGTGTACACATGTTCATAACAGGCTCAGAATAAAAGGGAGGCTGTGTGGAGGAAGTTTGACTCACAGTTTACTTGTGAGTGCACTAATTATGGCTTAAGTGTGCTGTGTTGCCTTACAGTCTTTGAACCAAAACTGACTTAGATTTTATCTACAATATTGACAAATCCAGAGCCAACAAGATAGCTTAGTGAGTAAAAGAGTTTGCCTCCAAAGCTGAAGACCAGAGTTCCAACCTCAGAACCCACATGATGGTGAGAGAACAGACCACGGAGAGTGCATGTGAGTAACTCCACAGGACACACAATAAAAATAAATAAATAAACACAAGTAAAATATAGATAAATCTGGATTGTGTCATCAAGAAGCAGCACAGGGTTTTATTGAAACTGATCCATTTCTTCACAATGATAACCTACATAACACTTTTTTTAGATACTTATCAAACATTGCTAGAAACACCATAGATACAATCCAGACAGTTTCTGCATGTATAAACCTCTAATCTAGAGATGAAAACACAGTTAGGCAAAGCATCCAAGTACAGCAATGGCAGGTGTATCTAAAAAGCATATAAAGGAGTCTACAATAAAGAGAATCAGTTTGCACTGTGTCTGCCTCCTCAGACTTTTAGGCATCTGAACAGAATCTTGAAGAGGCTGAGTTCTTCTGGAAAAGAAAACATTGCCCAACTGTTCAGGAAAAGGGCACAAAGCTGATTGGACCTCAGGCAGTACCCCATCTGTTGTGTTGGGCTGGGGGAGGAAGGATGCTATGCGCCTTGGATACCTATAGTCAGTGAACAGTGGGAAACCCCAGGTCACTTGTCACATGCAAACTGACCTGATGGGTTCTCCTTCACATGGGTCCAAGTCTTCCTTCCATGGCTCAGATTTTGAGAACTGTGTTGTGGTTGTGGTGCATCAGAAGCGGGAAGCTCATCTTGTAAAATTTTCTCTAGATGGTAAGATAGTAGTACTCAAAAGTTCTCTGGTACTTGTAGTGGGGAGTTGAATGGGGGCTCTATTTGGACAGGAGGAGTCATTTCTACTGCTCCAGATAGCACTTTCTGCAGAGAAGCATATAAATGCACATGTGCATATATGTGTACTTCATATTCTATCCGGGAATGCAAAATCTTAATGTAGTCCCAAGGAAGCCTCAAACTCCAAATAAACTTCCTCAAAGACTGTTTTACATAAGGCAAAGGAAAGCTAAAGCACAGCCTTTCATAAGCACTGACACAAAGCAAACAGGGCATGCAGGGAGCTGACCGTTCTTGGCCATCACTGTGAATCAGAAAATGCTCGGGATCCAGGGGCGTAGTGACTAAATGCTGCTCCTTGTTTGTCACGGAATCCAAACTAGCTGAGTGGGCGGTCTTGTGCCAGCTGACACACTTAGATATGGATGGTAGAACAAACACAGTGATTAGACTAACGTCAAATTGCTGAGCTGGGTAGCTTTACGGAAAAGAATAATTTGATGCTTAGAAGTACACACTCAACAGGGATACAAGCAACTTACCTTCAATTGTTTAAGAAAAAATGTGTGTGTGCACACACACTCGATGCCACACTTGCATGTGTGTGTGTCTCCCCATTTGTGGATAGATAGAGCAAATTATAAGGCATAGAGGTGCAAAATGTTAATGGCAATTGAATCTGGGACTGGAGATGATCAGTGAGTACAAGTCATTGCTCAGCAATTATGGAGACCTGAGTTCAAATCTCTAGCATCTAATTAAGAAGTGGAGCCCTTCTGTACACATCTCTGGGATAGAAACAGGCAGATCTCAAGAGCTCACTAACCAGCAAGCTTAACATAAAGGCAAGCTTGCAGCTCAGTGAGGGACCCTACCATGAGGGAATAAGGCAGACATCTTGCTCTGGCCTGCACATGCGGTTACAGAGACATGTGCACAAACCTGCACACTCAAGTGAGTATACCACACAAACATACAACAGGCACACACACACGATTAGTCAGGAAAATGATATAATTAATTTTACTTGTATTTTCTTACAGCTTTTCTGTAAGTTTGAAATCATATTTACATAAGAGATGTGAGTGTCATGTTTTTGTAGATACTCTTAATTCAACTTGCAGTTAGAAATCTAGCTCTGACAGCTTGGTTCCTAACAACATAAACATAAGTATCTAACACTATCTAACTTATTAATACCATACTCAATCTATTTCAGCCTACTAACATTGAAATCACTACTAATAAAACTGACAATGAAGCTTGGGATTGTCTTGCAATTCTCTTTTATCCTTATAATAAATATGCCCTGTGTGTGCAATTACTGTGCTCTACAGTTACCTGGGTTAATGCTTTGGCATGTGTTACCTTAACAACTTAGTGCATGATGCCCCTCCAGCTATCTCCAAGTTCAGCAGCTATTTTTAACTTTGTCTTCAAGTACACAATGCACTTGTGTATTCAAGAGAATTCTTAATTTATTTATTTATTTCATGTGTATGGGTGTTTTGCCTGCTTGCATGTCTGTGTTGCATGTGTGTGCAATGCCCATGGAGACCAAAAGAGGGAGTGAGATGTCCTGGAGCTGGAACTAGAGATGGCTATGAGCCACCGTGTGGCTTCTGCGAAGAGAGATGGGTCCTCTGGAAGAGCAACCGGGGCTCTGAACTGCTGAGCCATTTTTTCACTCTCTCAATTGGATCTCAAAACACAGCATGATTTAAATGTAAAACTCTAAATAAAACATATCCAGGAAAATGCTTCTTTTCATACTCCCCAGTAGATTGACTTAAAGAACTTTATGCCTGAAGTGATGGCACATGCCTTTAATCTCAGCACTCTGGAGACCCAGAATATAACTAAAAAAAAATCCTTGAGGGGAAATAGACAGCAAAATATAACACATAAATAAAGCTGAGAGCATTGTGTTACTAGACCTCAGGACACACTCTGGGGACTATGAGTGGAATCAGTGGTGGAGAACTTGTCTAGCATGCACAAGGCTCTGGGTTGACTCCCAGCACCTCAAAACCAAAACAAAAGCCAAACAGAATACTCCAAAACTAAAGCAGTTCAAGCATTGACACTAGACCAGTGGAACGAAGCAAAGCAACTAGCCAGGGACACAGAGCAGAGAAAGAACAGTACAGTTTCATTTCTGTGGACTAAAACTAGGTCCTAGCCTCTTCTACTCACAAAAATCAATTCAAAATGCATGAAACATGAAACTACAAAATTACTACACATGTAGGCAAAGAACTTTTAGACAAGATCTCCTTCCATCCATCCACCCCCCCAAAAAAACAGGCAACAAAAATGAAAATAATCAAATGAAATTCTACTAAAGAAAGCTGCTTCTTATCAAAGAAAGGTGGGATGAGAAGGGTCTAAAGATGAGAGAAATCAAAAAAAAGATGAGCAGAATCATTGGTTCCCGCACAGAGTCCACATGCAAAAGGTGACTATTCAAAACATATAAGGAACACAGAAAATTTTACGACAAAGAATCCCCACCCAATAATCCAATTAAATGGACTACACACAGGAGACATTTTTCAAAGAAAGATACATCCAGTACTGCTAATCATAACCCTTGCAAATCAACAGCATGAGGTATTGTATGTCAGCAGGTAAAATAGCTGTCATCCAAAAGTTAACCGTGACAAATGCTGGCAAGAAAAGGGTGTAGAGAAACAGGAACTCATACACTGTTGGTGGACACATAAGTTAGCACAGTCATAATGGAAACCAGTGTGGAGACTCGTTCACAATGAAAATGGAGCCAGAAAGATGGTTCAGTGAGCAAGAGTACAAGCCTAAGGGTGGGAGTTTGGATCCTAATGATCACATAACAAACCCAGCATGATCCTGCTCACCCTGTACCCCAGCAATGAGAGGGGTGTGTACAGGACTTCTGGGGCTCACCCGCCACCAGCAAATGTAGCTCTAGGTTAAGGGAGAGAGCCTGACTCAAAATAGTTCCATAGAGAGTGATAGAGGACAAGCAAATGCCCCATTAGCTTCTGTGTGCACACAGGCAGACATACAGGCATGTGACCTCCACACACACATGCACACACATCATATACATACATCACACTCACACGCATGCACAGTCTGAAAAGAGAGCTGCCCTGTAACCCAGCAATCCCACTGCTGGCACACGATAATTACAATTCATTAAACAGTATTCAGCCAAAACAAACAAAATAATTATATCAGAGTCATTTGCACTGCCTAGCATTCTTATTTACCACAACACTCTTCGCAATATCCAAGATATAAAATCAAGGGAGGTATCCATTGACTGCGGAACATATAAGGGAAGATGCAGCAGAAACAATACATGATGGAATGTTACTCATCCACAAAAAAGGGCTACGTGTTTTTATTTGCAGCCAATTTGATAGAACCAGAGGTCATTGTGTTAAATGAAATAAGCCGGGCACAGGAAGTCAAGATGCAGTATGTTCTTACTTGTTTTCAGAAACAGAAGTTGCTCTCATAGGACAGCAAAGGAGAAGAGTGACCCCTGGAGACTGGGAAGGGCCAGGAGAGGAGGGTCAGAAACCTTTCCAACACGGTCATTAAAACACAGACTCTAAAACTACAGCGAAACCCTGTCTTGAAAAACCAAAAAAAAAACCCAAAAAAACCAAAACCCCCAAAACCAAAAACAAACAAACAAACAAAACACAAAAACCCACACACAGAGAAAGGAAGAATTGCTTCACTATTGGTCACAACAAACTAGGATGTACTTTATTTTAATTTTTTTAATTTTAGGTATTATGTGTGTGAATGCAAGCACACACATGTCATGGTGTGTGTATGGAGGTCAGAGAACATCTTTCAGGACTCTGTTGTCTCCCACCGAGGGTTCCAGGGACTGAAATATGTGGTCAGGCTTTTGTAGTGGGGGTTTTTACCCATTGAACCAGTCATCAGCATGCTAGATTTCAAAATAACTAGAAAAAGACAAAATTGCCCAACACACAGAAAGAATTAATGTTTGAAGAGAGGGAAATGTGATTACTCCGATTCGATCGTTAGATGTTGTATATGCTCATAGCTTTAGCATGTGCTATGTGCCTTATACTCACAACAATATCAAAAATCAGCATGAAAAATAAATAAAATAAAATTTATCCAACCTGCATGCATTCTGGGCCACATAAAAATGAGTACATCCTTCCCTCCACATCTGCGGGTTTTATATGGGTAAACCCAATCAATTTTTTAAAATGTAATTGTATAGATCATGTAAGACATTTTTTATCACTGTTCCCAACACAATTCTGTATAGTATAATAGTATTCAATATTGTAAATAATATAGAAATGATTCACTGTGCACAGGAGGGTGCACATACATTATGCGCAGATCCTGTGCTCATTTATGAAAGGGACTTGAACATCTACAAGTTTTTGATTATGTGAGGTCTTGAAAAAAACCACTCGTGGTCAAGGGGTGACTGTATACACTATATTGTAGCCTTTCCGTTGTCCTTTAAATATAATAGTATATCCTGGAATCTCTTATGTTAATATTTTTTTAAAGGTTTGTTGACTTCCATCCACAGAAAGTTACAGGGCTTTCTCTGTGGTTTTACTTCTGGCTACATCTTTGATAAATTATCTTTTTAAAAATTTTATTTCAGTTATTATTGTGTGGGCACCCATGAGTGTCTATGTACACATGTGTAAGCATGGGCATGCGCTGCGTGTTTTAATAATCTTTTACTGCTGCCTGTGACAGTTTCTACATGTGCAGATAGAGTGAAATAACATTAAGAGTAAGAATTCAATTTACCAACAATGACAAAGGTTATCATCTTTCAAATTGCACAGATAAGGCCAGGTAAAACATGAAGTTCCTGGGGGCTTAAGGTAAGCATTAAGAACATTTAAGCAAACTGAGTGAAAAGCAACAGGCAGAACCCACATTATAGAGGAGGGAGACTGTTGAATCACAGGATAACCGCAAACTGGCTAGAGTTGCATTGCACGTTTCTCCATATCAGAGCGCATCTTCACTAGTGATGAATATGAGAACAGGGTTGTCAATGATTGAATTTTTGCCACTTTGCTAGATAAAACACAGATTTGTGTGTGTGTGTGTGTGTTTTAAATGTGCATTCTTTTAGTTTGAGTGAGACTGAACATAATTTCATATATTTGAGAGAAATTTACTGATTATCATATAAGCCACTGGGTGATGATGTCAGCCTGTTTTCCCATGGGGCTATTGTTCTTCTTGGCTGAATTTTTAAGATCCTTGTGTTGAGGAACTTCCTGGAAGTGTGGATATTAAAAATACTTCCTCAAGTTTTATTTGTTTTATTATTTCAATTTTGCTTATACTTTTTTCCTCTTTATTGACATGCAAATGTCTTAGTACCTATTTCGTCGTACTTGTTGTGACTCCAGACTGTATCCACATTTGTGAATGCTATGCTCCTTGGCAGTTTACAAAGAAATCCATCCGTTTTATCCTATTATTTCAATGTTTTATTTTTGACACATTTCTGAATCTACTTGCAGTTTATCTTGGTATATGATGTGTCAGATGGGTCCAATTTTATTTTTTCCCTACTGGCTATCCAGTTGTTTCAACATCATGTATTTAAACACTCATTTTTCCCTCTGTTGATTAGAGCTGTTTTTCGTCATTTATCAAATTTCTATGTTTCCAAATTCAACCCTTGGGCTCTACATACTAACTTCTGCAGCATTTATTTGTACATTCAATGAACTGTTTGCTCTTGGGTGACATTTCTTCCACTAAATGCTAATTACTAAATGCTAAAAACAGAATGGGGAAACAGCTCAGTGCCTTGCAAGGATGAGGACTGAGTTTGATGCCTAGAACCCACTTTTAAAAAGGCAGGCACAGTGGCATACAATCCCAGCGCTGGGAATACAGAGACAGGCAGCTTTCTGGGCCTCACCGGCCAGCCAGCCCAGATGAATTGGCAACTTCCGGGTCAATGAGAGACTTTGTCTCAAAAAATATCCCAGTGAGTGGAACCTGAGAAATGACACCCGAAGTTAACCTCTAATTCCCATACACATGTGCATATGTGTTTGTACACATGCAAAATTGCTAATTCTATTTTTAAATATTTATTTTATTCTTATTTAGGGGTGTGTGGGTGGGTGTGTGTACACGCGTGCTTGCGCCTGCGCGCACACACTCATGCAGGTGCCTTTAGAGGCCAGAAGAGGGTCTCCTCTAGCAGGAGGTGCAGACAGTCATGAGCCATCCAGTGTGGGCCCTAGGAACCAAACTGGTCTTTTTTAAGGGCAGCAAACACTTTCAACTGCTGAGCCATCTTTTCAGTACCCCAAATACTAATTATCTTTCACTTCATTCTATCATCCTTTCTATTTATTCATTATATTTCCCCATATTAATAAGGAGTAGGATTGAACAAATACCCACAAAGTCTGAAAAGAGACAGAAACAAGACAAAAGTTTATCAATTAGAAAATATTCCTGGCTGATACTAAGAACCCGTGGTTCCTTTGCCTTTCTGTTCTGCTAACCCTCATGTGTGGCTTCCAACATCAAGTTTGCTTTATAGCTCAAGGCTGACGACACTAGGAGATCTAGTCATCCAAGTAAATTCTGAGCAAGAAGGAGCAGAAGACAATGTTCTTAAGATGCAGCTCAAATCTCTCACCTTTATTGCATTAGCCAAGCACATATCTCTGAGAGACAAAGAAGTTGTTGTATGGACTCTTTTCCTGTGACCATAACAAGATGCCATCTTGGAC
The DNA here is from genome assembly GCA_001685095.1 of Ellobius talpinus. NCBI lineage: Eukaryota > Metazoa > Chordata > Mammalia > Rodentia > Cricetidae > Ellobius > Ellobius talpinus. Next base: position 19,841 of record LOJH01017473.1, read on the forward strand.
TTCTTGTGGCCATGGCAACCAAAGGAGAACAAGGTAGTGGTACCAGGTCTATGGCAATGATAACAGCAATAAAGCTATTGACCCTCAGGCTGAAGATTAGGAGACCCTCGCCTGGGATTCCAACGATTATTCCCTCCCCCAGGTGCAGGTGATCTTGGGAGAGGCTGCAGTATAGAAGGAAAGGTTGATTAAAGGTGGGACTCCATGATGCAGCTCCTAGGAGGCTGTCATCCATGTGGGGTGGGATCTGGCAGTGATGAAGCTGTTTGGGAGGTCACCTACTCATGTAAGTAAGTGTGACCTCATCCATACTCTGTACACAAGTCCAATAAACCCATTGATCTTACCAAGTTGGACTTTGGTGAAATTATACTTTAGTCTATGTCATAGGGCCCCTATGCTGTGGCAGGGCACGAGATTGCTCCCAGGGTTCTAAAGTAGGAAAAAAACAAGTTGCATTCTTTGCTATGCTCCTCCCAGCCAGGTTGCAAATGATTTAAAAGCAAAGATACTCTGTGAAATTAAAGGAGCCATGAGACCTATTACAGTGTGCGAAGACAATGGAGCACCCACAATAAACATTCACTAACTTGATTATGTTTATCTTTCATTTACATTACATGTTTAAACATAGGACACTTAATTTAATTTAAGCATTGCGTTGTGTCTCCCATAAGATACATCATTTACTTTAATGTTCGAGTCAAGCTTTGGACATAATGTACTAACACATTTGACTTTGCCTCTTGTACTCCTTCTACCATATCTTAGAGCCTCATTTAAATAATCTCATGCACATATTTTAGAGTAAAAATGCACACACATCTTTCTTTCCAGACCAGGAAGTTGTAAGAATCCAAATTTAATATTAAGTACATCAATACAAGATTATATTTATAGAAAGAAATCATTCCTAGTATCCAAGACAAGTGTTCTTATTTAACAAATAAGATGTATTATCATTGGCAAATATATTGAATAATTAAGTACACAGCTTAGAAATTCATTTAAAATATTAAGATTCTCTAATCAGAGGAGTAGCATGTTTTTAAGTTTTTATGTTTTTAAGTTTCCTTAAAAACTCAGCATATTGGAGCCTGGGGAGATGGTGCAGCAGTTTTAGCACTTGGCAAGCATGCAGACTGGAGTTTGGATTCCCCAGAACCCAAGTAAATTTAGGGTGGGCTTGGAGGCCAACCTGCAATTCCAGCTTCAGAAGGTGGAAACAGGTGCTCTAAAACAAGGTGGCTAGGGAGACTCGAGGTTTGATTTAGAGCCTCTGCCTCAACAAATAGAGCGGAAGAGAGAGAGAGACATTCCTGTCACTAAGGAAGAAGAGACGAATGAATGCTGGTCTAGCTTGCGTTTTCCCTTTCCACTATTTCTCAGCCTGGGGTTACAGATGATGTGCACATCCATGTAGGCCTTCCATTCCCAGATCAACCTCTCTGGAAAGAGCCGCACACATGTCCACAAGTGTGTCTCTCATGTAATGCTGAATTCAGATCAACCTCTCTGGAAAGAGCCTCACACACATGTCCAGAAGTGTGTCTCTCAGGTGATGCTGAATTCAGATCAAGCTCTCTGGAAAGAGGCTCACACACATGTCCAGAAGTGTGTCTCTTAGGTGATGCTGAATCCTGTAAATGGACCGTGAAGTTTAACCACCATGGTCACTTTGATTAATAACCTTAATTTTCTGTTAATAGTTATCCATTAAAAGCTACATACAGGGCTGAAAAGATGGCTCAGCAGTTAATAACACTTGCTGCTCTTACAGGAGACCTAAATTTGGTTATCAGCACCCAAGTTAGGTGGTTCACAACCACCTGTGCCTCCAACTCCAAGACATTGATGCCGTCTTCTGGCTTCCATGTGCACTCACATACATGTGCACACTCATGCCACACACATAAATAAACATTAAAGATTAAATATTTAAAATATATGAGTAGGTTTATAATTTCGTATAGATAAATTGGCTTATTATTATGAGACTAGTTTATTTGTTATTATCTTTTTACAGGTATAAATAAAAGAAGTTTTAATTTTCTTGCTTTTGGGGATGGGTTTCAAGACAGGGTTTCTCTGTGTATAGCCCTGACTGTACTGGAACTAGCTCTGTAGACCAGACTGGCATCGAACTCACAGAGATCTGCCTGCCTCTGCCTCCCAAGTGCTGGGATTAAAGGAGTGAGCCACAACCTCCCAGGTTCTTTTGCACCCTTGATCCACTCATCACCATATGAAGGTGTGCACATCATCGCAGGAAGGTGTGCACACACATATGCAGGTGTGTACATCACCATATGAAGGTGTGCACATCACCGCAGGAAGGTGTGCACACACATATGAAGGTGTGCACATCACCATATACAAGTGTACACATCACCATATGAAGGTGTGCACATCACCATATGAAGGTGTGTACA
>LOJH01017474.1:2983-22150 GCA_001685095.1 Ellobius talpinus
AGCCTGGTCTACAAGAGCTAGTTCCAGGACAGGCTCCAAAGCTACAGAGAAACCATCTCCAAAAACCAAAATAATAATAATAATAATAATAATAATAATAATAATAATAATAATAAACAATCCCATGTTGTTCCCATGTAGCAAATAGGAAAACTGAGGCTCCAGCTGCCCCAATAGTACTGAGACTGGACAGTACTGAGACCGTTTCTCCTCATACTCAGGAACTGCCTCCCCCGCCCTTTATCCCTATCCTGAGGTGTGGAATGGGTCTCATGCATCCGGCCTGCCCCCCCAGGGACAACGTACTTCGGAACCTATCGGACAAAGCCTTTGACAGGCCCATCTGTGAGGCCTTGTTGGACCAGAGATTCTTCAATGGCATTGGCAACTATCTGAGGGCAGAGATCTTGTACCGGTCAGCCGGCAGGCTGTGGGAATAATGGCTGGGGTGGGGCATGGGTGATCCTATCCACTACTTAGCCTGGGCCCTCCCCACTGTTCCAGGCTGAAGATCCCCCCTTTTGAGAAGGCCCGCACAGTTCTAGAGGCCCTGCAGCAGTCCCGGCTGGTGAGGACAGTGTGCAAGCATGTGTGTGGGTTTGGGTGGCAAGGGTATGGTAGAGCCAGGTATCTCTACCTCAGCTCACCAAGTGTGTGGAGGGTGAGGAGGGGGCGTGAACCACATCAGAGGTCTTGCTAAGCTCAGAGGGGAAGTCCACTGTTTTCAGCGTGAGGTGGGATGTGTTAACACCTTGGTTCAACTTGCCATTCCCCCTTCAGAGCCCAGAGCTGACCCTGAGCCAGAAGATCAAGGCCAAACTGCAGAACCCAGACCTGCTGGAACTGTGTCACTTGGTACCCAAGGAAGTGGTTCAGCTGGGTGAGGCCTGGGAAGCCAAGATGGCCAGTGCTCTCTGCTTCAGCTCTGTGAGATACTGGTCAGCTATCCTCTTGATCCTGGAGAATGGGAGCTTGCTAAACAGACCAGGTCTCTTGGCAAGTTCCCACTTTCTCCCAGCCTCCCATGCAGTAGGAAGGACAAGGATTCATCCTTGTTGATGGAGAGGGGCCAGGAGCCAGGGTGGGAGGATGCCAGCCTAGTCACAGTGGGAGAAGGCAGTGTGGCCCTGACTCAGTCCATCAGCTTCTTTAGCTGAGCTCTGAGCCATGGTGAACCAGATTCCTTGTTCCTCCCACTCCTCAATGCTCCCTCACCTCTGACTGGTTCCTCTGTCCCTCAGGGGGCAAAGGCTATGGGCCAGAGCATGGAGAGGAGGATTTTGCTGCCTTTCGAGCCTGGCTGCAGTGCTATGGCATGCCAGGCATGAGTTCCCTGCGAGACCGGCACGGCCGTACCATCTGGTTCAAGGTTTGAGCCCTACTGCTCCCATAAGCACATGAAGACCCTAGGGAAGCTGGTGGGGCAACAAGATCGGAGGTAGAGGTCTGAGCCAGGTGGAAGTCTGCCAAAGATAACATCATTCCTGAGTGTATAGTTCTCCAATGTGATCCTCTTCTTGGAGCCCCAGGGTTCAAGCCAGTAGAACTGAAAGCAGCTAACGTTTGTGTGTGTGCATGTGTGCTTGCATATGTATGCACACACACACACGGGTTAGAGGGACTCAAAGGCTTCCTAGACGGAACTATACTGATCTGAAAGGATATGTCCTTGCCACTCCAAGGAAAACTGTCCCTTCACCAGACCAGGTTGACTCCAGAATTATCCTCATTCCATTTTAGGGTGATCCTGGACCCTTGGCACCCAAAGGTAAGCAGTTCTTAATGTAAGAGATAAAGAGCTGGAAGACCAAGGGCCAGCCTTGCACCCCATCCCTCTCCAGCCTTGGAGTCACCCAGCAGTAGGAGTCTAGAGAGGGCTGAAGCCCTAAGGCTCTCTAACTCCAATGCAATGTCCTGCAGGAGGCAGATCCCGGAAAAAGAAGTCAAGGGAGACACAGCTGGGAGCCGAGGTCAGAAAAGAGGTAGGAGAGCCGGACCCTGCCTCTTTTGTGCTTACTCCTGGCCAGCTGTCTCCCCCTCTCAAGGGCCTGTCAGTGCATGGTGGGGATGTCAGTGGTGGGTCCCAACGAACCTGTAAACTGCTAGGAGGGAAACCTAGTAGGGACCATCTTTTCTATCCAGGACCTTCCGCTTTCGAGCAAGACCATTTCCAGGACTCAGAGGGACAGGAAACACGCCCCTAAGAGTATAGCTCCACAGTCTGAAGGGACCAGCCTCCAACAAAATCAGGAAACCCCTACAGCCCCCAAGAAAGGAAAGAGAAGGGGGCGACTGGCAGCCACAGGTGGACCCTTTAAAACATCCTCCTGGAGCTGGGAAGGGACCCTGGGGAGTGGCTCTTCGGGGAGGATGGGAGGTAACACAGGGTGGCAGAGGGAGGAAGGCCTAGTACAGGACACACGGTCACTGCCTCGCCCGCTCTCACCACAGGTCGCTGCAGACCCATGAAGAGTAAGGCCGATACCCGATCCCGGGAGGCTGGGAGAACTTCAGCCTCATAGAGGGAGGTCTCCTTGCTTGGCACTCCTTTCCCTGCTGCCTTGCTGTGGATCTAGGGGTATGTCTGATCCCCTGGAAGCAGTATTTGTAGAGCTGTGTGCCCTAGGCCATCTGACTTTTCCTGTACAGCTGCTTTTTGAAGCAGGCTCATATATCTTAGGCTGGCCTTGAGCTGGGATGTACCCAAGGATGACAATGAACTCTTGACTGATCTTCATTTCCATACCATAATTGCTGGGATTACAGGTGTGCCACCTCACCCTGCTAACTGATTTTTCTGTTGTTGTCTTTTCAAGGGTTTCTCTATGTAGCCCTGGTTGTCCTGGAACTTAATGTGTAGACCAGGCTGGCCTTGAACTCAGGATCGGCCTGCCTCTGCCTCCCAAGTACTGGGATTAAAGGCGTGCACCCCCCCNTTGTAATGATTGTAAACATGCACCAGCTTCCACATTATTTGAAAGCCCATGTGAAAACATTACCAGACTAGTAAATTTGAACTTCTTGGTTTGGCTGCATGAGGTATGATGAGGCCAGGTTGGAAAGGCATGCCGCATGGCTCCACCTTCCTCACCTACTCAAGACTTAATCAAGAGGACAGTCTGCCTCTGCAGGGCCAGCCCTCTGCAGACCTGGACTCAGGCAGTCCAGGATTCTTCGGGGCCTATGGCCAACACTTGCCTAAAGTCTTCCTCCCAGCTGAGGGTGGTGGGGTGGGAAGATGTGGGGATGTGTGTAGGGGCAATCTTAGCACCTCTGCTGCGGATACAGGAGGAACCCTTTATCTTAAGGTCACTGAGGTCTCCGGTCTCTCAGATGGGGCCAACAGCCGGACCCTACATACACAGGTTACCTGAGATCTTGCCCCTGGAAAACACCTCTCTCCATCCTCCTTACAAGCCAAGGAGTGGTCCTAAGAGGAGCAGCAAGGCTTGATCACAGGGCTGCTGATCTAAGCATTTATTGCACAAGATGAAATGAGCAGTTCCCAAAGCTATCCACAACATGACTCAGTTTGGTGGAGGCTGAAGCACCAGCAAAAGGGACCTCACTTGAAAGGGAGAAAAGGTAAGCTTCATGCGGTTGTCACGAAGGGACAGGTGACCAGTAGGGTCTCGCTGCTCCAGGAGATCACAACTGGATGGAGAAAAGGAGAGGCCATAAGGACCGACACAGGCAGGGCTCCCACTGCGACCTCTCTCCTTCCCACTTACAGGATGGCCTCCTGAATGGGTAAAGATGTGTATAGCCAGCAGTCTACGTGGCTGCCATGGGCCTCATACAGCCTTAGAACCAGTGTGCGGTGTTGATGGCTATTCTCAGCCTGTGAAAGGAAGGCAGGGCAGTAGGCAGCCAAGAACTTGTGCCTCCCAGGAACCTCCCCAGACTATCCTGCCCTTGCCTGTTTGATGGTCTCCAACATTACTGCAGGTGAAGATACAGAAAAGGCACTCCAGGTGGTGGCAGGCGCTGGGCCTGAAGCTGGCAGGGCCAGCAGAGGAAAGTTGAGGTTGTAGGCAGCATGGATAACACCAGCTTCTTGGAAGGAACCTGGGGAATGACCAGAATGAAACACATGTGACCACTGGGAGCTCCCCACCATGTCTATGGAGGAGATACAGGGCTAGGCTGCCTCAGTTTACCACAGTGCCTGCTGGAGGTTCAGGAAAGGGCAGAGAAGTGTCAAGAGCAACAGAAGGAAGGGCCCCATAACCCTGGTACTTACCCTTGTGTGGCATCAAGGCATAAGTGAATTCATGGCGCCCCATATCAGCAGTAACATCTGGGGCCTTAGGTGCACGCAACCTGGAGTGGGAGATACAGGAGGGCTGGAGTTCCAGCACGGGAAGCCCCATGCACCCATGCCAGCCCTGTGCTCGACAGGCCCCACGCTCACAGTGAGAGGCTGAGGACGTTGCCCCGCACGGATGCTCCGTACTTGCAGTTGTTGAGCAGGGCCAGCCCAAAGTCACACTCAGACAAATCTATCCAGCGCTGGGCCCACACCTGAAGGGCAGACCCAAGCCCATGGGTGGCTCTACCCCACAGCTCTTTGCAGTAGAAGCCCATGGTTGCGTCCTAGCTGACTCTCAAGGAAGCTTTGGGCATGCCATCCCACCTGTGCCTGCTTCCTCATCTGTGAAATGGCAACAGTGGCCATGGCATCAAACCAAAGTAAAACATTTAGCAGATGCCTGGCCCGTGTGAAAACCACAGGTGTCAGGGGTTTCCCTCCTCTTGCTCACAAACCACAACACTAGTTTCTCCTCAGTCAGGGGTGAGTAAAAGCCCCCCCACTCCGATTCCCCATGTCAGACCTCATATCGAGCCCAGTCCCAAGAGGTGTTATAGTGGGTAGGCCTCTGAAGGTGCCCAAACTGGATCTCATAGGTAGCCTGGGGGCTCCGTATGCGAGCAGGGAACTCCACCTTCAGGAACTTGTGGGCCTCATGCCAGTGTACCTGGGAGTGGGATGGAGGGTGGGGACAAGAGAAGGGCATCCAGCCTCCTCACCAGCCCCTTCTGGGAAAGACGGCCACTATCCTGCCCCTCTACCTCAGTGTGGAAGCGGACATAGGGGCAACCAATGTCCAGCACAACTTCCTGGCTGAGCCGACTGCTGGGGCTGATCTGCAGCAGGAACCAGGCACTGCCCCGAAGGCCACCTTCAGTGCCTACTGCCAGGGTCCCTGCCTGGCCCCGCACAGGCTTCCTGTGGGATGAAGGTGGGGGGTACTAAGCCAGAGCAGCTTGTATCCACAACCACAACCGCCCCCAGGAGCTTCCCAGTGTGTACCGTGTCTCTAGATGATAGTCCATGACATCCCATGCATCCCAATACAATGGCACATCTTCAAACAGCACAAACTGGTTCCCCAGAGCACCTTCTGCAATGGCCTCCCTGAAAGGACACAGGGTCGGTATAACCTTGCTCTCTCGAGGTATACTTGGTGGGGACGGCTAGCCCAGCCTGCCCTGCCCCGTGCGTGGGTCCCAGCCTAGAGGCACTGCTTGGACAGTGTGGTGGCGAGGGGACAAGAGAAGAGGGCAGAGCTTGGGATCTATCTGCCATGCATGGGGTTAAGAACAAAGAAGGGTTGGCACCTGCCAGAAGCCACCAGGACCAGGGAAGTAAGGCAGCCAGTTGGATCCAGTCTCACCCGGATGATGCCATTGTCCAGAGTCACAGAACCATCAGTCTTGGGTGGGAAAGTCCCTTAAGCTGAGTTAGCTGTGTTCCCCACCTCCAGTCCAACCCTCTTAAAGCTGTACATTACCCTAGTACCTTGTTCAAGACCAAGGAGCATCCCAAAGTAGGCCCCACCCCATTGGGGGCTGCTAGGACTTACCTCCTGCACCACAAACACAGGCTGCTGGGGCAGCAGGGGCTGCAGTGAGGTGGGAGCAGGAGCATAGCCAACACTAGGCACTGTCACCAGGGCTGGGGACAAGGCCTGGGCATCAGTGTAATACCTCTGACCTTCTGGAGACCTCACGCAGGTTAAGGATAGGTTGAGTGGGACATACGTAGCTACTTCTCTCTAGACTGGGATAGCCCAAATTAGAGATCCCTGGGGGAGTATCCCTGCCACGCTGCCTAGCTTTGGTTCCTCCTGCTACAGGACAAGCCTTCCCCTCCAGCTCATACCTAGGCTGTGAGCCCCACCAGGCTTGGGCAATGCCAACACTTCAGTGCGTTTCCAGGGCAACGTGTTGACAATAAGGAGGCCCTCAGGACCTGGCTCCCCAGCACACAAGGCCGCGGCTGCAGTACTGAGCAATGTATTGCCATGGGAACGGATATCTGAGGAGAGATGGGTTTGATCATAGATGGACAGTGTTTCCACTTGGCCCTGGGTGGAGAGCAGCAGGACCACTATGGATTCAGGCCAGCCTCACCTTCATAGTAGCTCATGGCATCTTCTGCTACCAGCTGAATGCAGCTTCCAGTCAGCACATCATGGAACTGGTTGAGGAGTAGGAGCCTGCGGGGACCAAAGGCTGAGACAAGGAAGGCTAAGGAGGGCGGCCAATAGGGGGTGACAAGTTAGGTGAGCAGCAGGAAGGGACACCTGACTGACCTCCAGAGGTGCTCCAGCTGGGCAGCTGGGTATAGGAACTGGGCACTGCGGGCTAGGGCCAGGCTGCTCAGCAGCTCCACATCATGAAGGATTTGCTCACATTCCCGGTTCCCCTTCTTGAGCTGTGCCCAGGGCAGGAGAGTCTGCTGTGACCCAGGACACCTTCCAAAGCTCTCTCTTGCTCAGAACCCTTGACAGCCGTCCAAGGTCACTTGGACATAGCCTCTCATAGGAAACTAAGCTCAAGTGGCCTCCCACCAGAACCATCATCCAGAGAGGCCCTGTCCCACCTCCTGCCTGTGTGCAGGATTTACCCAGCATTGTGACTTTTTCAAGCCCCTACTTGGAAAAGGAGACCACTAAGTTCTACCTTTGCCCCTCCCCACCCTTCCCCCACAGTCCGACCCAGACCAAGGCCCTCTGTTTGCTAGGCTGGTAGCCTGGCCCTGACCTGGGCATGAGTAGTGTAGGTACCATTGTGCAGCTCCAGGAAGAGTTCCCCAACCCATGTGCACAGCTGTCCCGAATCTCTCTCCAGTGCTGTGAAGAGCTGTTCAGGAGACGACAGCTGCACCCTGAGGAAGACCACAAGCCTGGGCTCCCACTTGGGAATCCTACAGTTTGCCCTTGGTCTATGGTGCAGCCCAGAGGGGCCAGAGAAGACACGCCCTAGAAAACCCCCATAGACAGTGCTGCACTCTGTGGGGTTAAGCCCCTTCCTACCTCAGAACTTCCCTCCACCCTATCCCCAGAGTGGAAGTTTGGAAGATTGGTGGGCCAGGGCTTGAGAGACACAAGGTCCAGGGGAGGGGTTGAGCTTCACATATAAACAAAGAGCAGACTCAAGGCAAGGGCTTAAGGGTAGGGGCTACATGAAGGTGGCTTCAGAGCTAAGGGCTGATGTTGGCTCAGGCCTAACCTGGGCAGCCCATCAGTATTGCTCAACCGCTTTAAGCGGTCCAGCATGGTCTGTGTGGGGCCACCACCCCCATCCCCGAAGCCGAAGAGGAAGCCACTGTGGTTGGTCCGCCCCTTGTCCCGGTTGTTGGTCACAGTCTTCAGCACCTAGATGGGTAGGGACAGGTCAGCCTAGGCCAGGATACCCAGCCCTCTCTGAATCCCCAGCATTATAGAGCCCCTCACCTCCTCCACAGTGCCCTGCATTCCATATGAGTCTCCAGGTGGGAAATGGACCAGCACTTGGGAGCCATCCAGCCCCTCCCAGATGAAGGTATGATGCTGCCGGCAGAAACAGGCAGAAGAAGCCAGAGTTAGGTCTGAGGCAGTGTGGGCCATCCACATCCACGTTAGCTGTAATCCAGGCAGAGGCCTACCACAGCCCGGATAGGGTTTTAGGAGTCTGTCCGGGCCCCCTCAAGAGACTGGAAAGGGGTGAATGGGTCACGTGGGATCCAAACCCTGCGACCCTGACTCCTGGGGCTTGCTTACTGGGAAAGAGTTGACCAAGTTCCAGCTCAGTTTCTGTGTCAGGAAGCGCTTGATGCCACAGCCACGCATGATTTGGGGGAGCTGTGCTGAGTATCCAAATGTGTCTGGTAGCCAGAACTGCAGGGAGAAGGCTCTGAGCTCTCAGTGGAGCCACCTCAACCTCAGCCCTCTGTACTGTGGGTCAGGTCCCAGTGGTCTCTGTGTATAGCCTGGTGTGGCAGCTCCCAGCCTACCTCAGAGCACACCTTCCCAAACTCTTGCAGAAAGAAGTTCTGGCCTTGCAGGAACTGCCTCACCATGGACTCTCCACTGGGAAGGTTCCCATCCTGACAGGAGACACAGCAAGAGAGCTGGCATTAGCAGCAGCTTGGGCCAACTTCACTCGGTCGTCACGGTGCAAGGGGTGCTCTAACACAGGGTTACGACCCCAGAGGAGTCCATCCTGCTCATTTCATGCTCAGCTAACTAGCCGCCAGAGGACGGCGCTAGGAATGGGCACTTACCATTTCCACCCATGTGCCCCCCACGGGCACAAACTGTCCACGGCAGGCGAACTCCTGGAGCCGAGCATGCAGGCCAGGGTAGTGGTTCTTTACCCACTGGAGCTGTTGTGCCTGTGGGGAACATGGGGTAGGAGCTGGGCCTGGAGTAAAAAGGACCTTACTCATGGTTCAGCAGCTGCTGGCCTTGTGGGTAGCTGAGAGTGAAGAACACTCTTGGCCTTTGAAGTCCCCAGACCGTAGGGAACTTCAGGCCCACCCAGCATGCTCCATGTTGTTGCCCTCTGACCTGAGAGCAGACAAAGACAAACTCAGGGTCCTGTTCCATGAGCTTCACAGCTGTTGACCAGCTCCGGGCACATTTCCGCACAGTCTCCTTGAAGGGCCAAAGCCAGGCTAGAGACAGAGGGGGCCAGAGCTGAGAGACAACGAGGCCCCTGTTCTTCACAGTTCTCCTGCCCACCCCCTCTCTTCCCACCTCCAAATGTTTTCAGACCCAACCTAAGGTTCCAGAGGGTCAGCCTAGCCCTCTTCCCATCCACGTCTACCCTACTAACCTTTATGGAATCCCTCCTGCAAGGCAGGAGAGGGTGGGGGAAGACGGACTGACAGCAACTGCCGGGACACAGGCTCCAAGCCATAGAAGAACATTAAGGCTCAGATTCCCCAGAGGCAGAGGGAACACAGAACACAGCACAGGACCATCTGTACAAGCTGCACTACGGGAGGTACCTCCAGTGCCTCCTAACCTCTAGTCCTCAGGTCCAACCTCATTAGCCCAGGATACCACATGGTGGCTCAGCAGACAGAGCCCTTGTTTCATGTTCGGAAATCTTAGCTGAATCAGAATTGATACAGCAAGGATCTTGTTAAAAACATGCATTTCAGGTTGTGATGGCTCACACCTGTAACCCAGCATTCAGGAGGCTGAGGCAGGAGGACTGCTATGAAAACCTGCCAATGCTACATAGCAAAAACCCGAACTTAAGCACAATAACAATGGGCAAACAAACAATTACCCAAAGATCATTACAAACTCATCAGTTCAAAGCTGAACACTTGACCCTTCCTGGAAACCCACCCCTGTGCTTGGGGGATCCCTGTCCCAATTAATCCCATTTTTTTCATTCTCACTAATTCAAACATCAGTTTGCTTACGAAACCCCTCTAGACTTCCTAATCTAGCTAGGGCCTCTTCTGGCCCCAAGTTTCATAAGCAACATCACCATGCCTGGCCACCCTGGGGTCATCAGTCTCCACAAACTATCCAGTGTCTGTCACAAGGCCTCTCGAAGCCTGCGTTTTTGTTGGAAGAATAAGTAAGTCATAGTTGGCAGAGTCCATGAGCCAATATCCCTGAGTCATTATACACACGAGGAAAAATAAGGTCCAAAGAGGGCAAAAACTTACCAAGAATTATGTGTTTGCAGGCACATCCAGGGCTTAAAGGGCGCACCTGATATCTAACAACCTACCTGTATCAATATGGCAGTGTCCCATGGCATGGATGGTATGTTGGCTTTCACCTCCATGTTGGCCAAAGAACTTGGAGGCCAGGGCCTTGGCTGCTGAGTAGGTCTCAGGCTGGGCAGGGTCACACACATTCACCATCTGATTGGCTGTGTACAGGGCCTGGAAGCTGCGCTGGTTGTCTTCCCCAAGGCCCTGAGGCAGGGTTCTGGACTTTAATGCCTTTTCAAGCACTACTACAGAACTAGGCTCCAGCTGGTCTCGCAGGGGGTCTCAGCAAAGCTCCCCCACTTCTAATCCTTTATTCCTCCAATCAATACCATTCCTGTTTACACAGGAAAATTCTACTCTGACTCTGGATTCCCAGTGATCCCACCCAAGAAACAATCTGGCTGGAACAGGGCTCGAGATGAGGGGTGGGAGGCTACAGTACCTTGGCCATGCCCAGTAGCAGCTCCAGGTCCACCAGGAGCTTGTGGACATCACGGTGGAACACAGCCAGCTCAGCCTGGCTCAGTCGGAACATCTTCTCAGGGTCAGGGGCTGCAATCATGCTTCCTTTCCCAGCCCCCAGAAGCCCATTGCAGGCCACTTCTATGTAGAGGGTCAAGCTATAAATGTAGAGAAGAGTTTCAGGACAATGGACTGGCAGAGGATTCTGGGAGCTTGAGAAGAGGGCGAGTAGGAGGCATTCAGTTGACACCTTCCCATTCACTTCCCAGAGGAAGCCATAGGATGTCAGGTGTATTTGTGGGAGGATCACAGTAGAAATACCAGTTCAAACCCATGTCCTCCTGAGGAGAGTTTCACTATGGGCAGAGAGGATTGGCTAACTTTGAATTCCTACAAGCTACACTGCTATTTAGCTTTATATATCTGAAGTTGTCTGTACAAATTATTCTTGGTCTCAGAGCCCTCAGTGCACAGTAAACAAGTCTGGCTCTTCCAAGGCTGACTTTCAGCCCCAAGCTCCACCAGCCAGCATAGGACAGCTGTTCCTGGAAGCAGACCCGGGTGGCAGAACACTCTGCTGGAGCTAACTCAACGTCATGAGGGAAGACTTTCTGACTCTTCTCCCAGCCCCTCCCTCCTAAGTCAAGTGATTCTCATATGGCGTTCTCAGTTCTCAAAGATTCTTCCAGAATCTTCAGCAGTTTCATAATTCTATGAATACTTCTGTCCTCTCTTGTTGCCAAGAGCACTTTACCATGGTCCCAGGGTTTGAATGTATCTGAAACAGTGTACAGTTAAATATAAAATACGATAATGTAATCATGCATGGCGACACCCAACTTTAATGCCAGCACGTGGAAAGCAAGTGGCATGTAGATCTCTGTGACTTCAAAGCCAATCTGGTCTACATAGTGAGTGCCAGGACAGCCAGGGCTACCCAGTGGGACCCTGCCTCAAGCAAAACAAAACAAAAAACAAACAAACCAATTATGTCTTAGCTTTTGATGGTATCATAGTTGCCCCCTCAATATGAAAAAAAAATGGACTATAAAAGGTCTGAGTGCAAAATCCCAAAGATGTATATTCTCAATTAGTAAAAGGAGTTTTTGCTGAAAGAAATCTTGAGACTATGAATGCTGAGATGTGAAGAATGGTCATCCCTGGGTGGAAGGATAATAGAAGTGATTCGTTTCTTGGTGTTCTTTTATATTTATCATTAGAAAGAAAATATTAAGATTTAATTTATGTATCTATGTCTGTGTAAATGAAAGCCACATGCATATAGGCATCTTCAGAATTTAACTGGAGTTACAGGCAGTTATGAGCTGCCCGCATGGGTGCTGAGAACCAAACTCAGGTCCTCTAGAAGAGCAGTAAGTGCTTTTAACTGTTGAGCCATCTCTCTAGCCCTACACAATAAATATTTTTATAGTCATGGGGGAAAAAAAAATCAAGCTTCCTATAACCAAAGTATGTGAGGGTAGATGTGCTAGGAGGTATTTCTGAGGTCACTCCGGCCTCAGCTCCTCCCAGCCTATCAGGCCCCTGGGACTCGCTCACCTCCGAGGGTCTCCTTCTCCCAGCTTATCAGTTAGGACATAACTGGTCTTTTCACCCTCTTTGGTCAAACCCTGGTAAAGAAAAGAAAGGCAGGGCCTGAGGACTTTGGAAAATTCAAAGGAAGTGTAAAGGTGAAGGAGGCCAGGCTCTGCCATGCAGTTGCTCAACCCCGAGTCTTCTCTACCAGGAAAGGATAGGATTAAACTATAATCAGGGACACCTGGTGGTGAGTGCCCCGCCTACTGATGACCAGCACACGGCGTATGTTAGCAGATGGTCTAACGGGAAGGATCCTGGGCAGGGGTTAGAAGGACTGGAGTGGGTTCTGATGGCCTCTCTCCCGTGAATATATAAAGGGAAATTCCATGGAATGAGCCAGATATGGTGACACGGGTCTATAATTCTAGCCACTTGGGAGGTCGATGGGGGAGGCTAACAAAGTCAAGGCTACTAGCACAGAAACTCAGCAAGACCCTTTTTCAAATTAAATGGTGGGGGAGGGGAGCGGTGGATTAACAAAGTAGTTAACACTTGTCTAGCACTTATGAGGTCCTGGGTTCAGCTAACTAAAAAAAAAAAAAAGCCCAAGAAGTTTGAGACAGATGCTCATCCCTGGTGTTCAATGAGCTGGGTCCCAGATGTTCCCAGGTGTTTAGAGAGTGAAGGGAGGAAAGTTAGGTAGGGTCCTGCCTTTTTTTTTTTAGGATATTCCCACCCCAGATACTGGAATTTGGAATGGAAGTTGTATGAACCATAGACGAAACCTCTATCTTAGTTTTTATATCTATAACTGGACATAAAGTCCTATCATATAGGATTACAAAGACTAAACCTGGCATGGCATTTAACTAACATACAGAAGCGGTTATATATCTGGGGAATGAGATGTGGAGATAAGAGATACATTACTCATGAGAAGATAATTTAATGCCTTACTTTATACTATTCTAGAATGATCTGAAGTTTCTCCAATAAGTATGTATTAAATACAACAAAAATAGCTTATGAAAACTGGGGCTTCATAACATTGGCATTCAAATGGCAATCCCCTCAGTCCTGAACTCATGAAACCACACTGGAGGCCCAGTAATTCAACTGTGGCTTCTGCAAAAACCAGGGCTAATCTGCGGTTGTGTCTGGGTCTGGGGGTGTGGGGGAGGGGTGTGCCTCACCTGGACAGGTTCCCCATCACACCAGACAAGGCTTTCTCCATCACTTTCCCAGCAAAGATGAACTTCCTGGCCCACCCACGCTTCGGGGATGACCAGTTCTACCCGGAACCAGCAGGTCCACCATCTGTAAGAGAGCTATTGTGCTGGACCTAGGAGTGGAAACCCTGTTCTGACGTAGTTCCTTGAATTAAATGTCAGCAGGGCCTTAAGACTTTCTTTCTGCAACATCACAAGCTTTGAGCCACAAGAACAGAGAAATGAGTGGAGAAAAAAAGCAAACACATTAAAGGATAAAGATGCTTCTCCCAGCAGAGGGCGCTACGCTCTGCCACATAGCAGTATAGGGACCAAGACAATGAGGCGTGGCCTTCGGTGGTGAGGACTTAAGAGGGGCAGGGCTTCCCCAAACTGGGTGTTACCCACGTGGGTCCGAAGCTATCGCCGACCTGCGCAGGGCTGAAGTCTTGCTGCACCGCCTCCTCGTAGGGAAGTCTAGCCGGCGTTAGGAAGCTGGAAAGTGTCACCGGACACCTGTCCCCGAAGAGCCTGGGCAGGAAGAGCCAATGGGCGCGTGCCCGAAGCCGCCCCCTTTCCACCCGTGAGCCAGCCGACCGGTCGGAAACGCTCTCTCTCAGCCTAACGCCTTGAGGACTAGCTGGCAGCTCAACAGCACATACCACCCTCTGCTCACTGCTCCCCAGCCCCTGCCTTGTCAGCTGCTCACTGCTCCCCAGCCCCTGCCTTGTCCGTGGCGGACACTTTCTTCCGCGGCCCGGGGGGCCACAAGCCTGGGTTTCCATCCGGAAGGGAAGAACACGCGGATGCGGTTTGCAGCTACGCTGAAACAGGGGCCACACCTGCCGCGGAGGTTACAGTCTGTAAAGTAGATCGGGGACACGAACTTCTCCACCCGCTCAAAAGTGGTACGCCAATGCTTCAAAAAAGGGGCTACCTCCATGGCGATGCGCCCACTTCTCTCCCCGGAAGACCCTTGGTGTTGCCGGGTCGCTGCACCGCCTGGAACCAAAGGTTCCGGCATTCGACCAGCACCTTTACTTGCCCGAGCAGCTTTTCTTGGGACACCAGCAGCTTTTGCAAGATGCTGACTTTGGGGAGCTATCCTGGTGAAAACCGGAAGCTGCGCCTTCGCGGTTCTCTTCTCATCCCAGCTGTCAGACAGCTGGGTAAATTATCCTTAAATAAAGTGGTAAGTTTGAGCTGGTTATGTGGTTCGGTAAGGGGAGTGCTTGCCTAGCATGCACGAAGTCCTGGGTTCGTGGAGGCGGGAGTGTAAATTGAAAGATATCCATGGCGACATAAGGATTTGAAAACAGCTTGGGCTATGTAAGACTTTGAAGAGCATGGAACCTCTGGAAGGTCCTGGAAAAAATTTAGGCCCTGATGTGGGATTCCCCAAATCGAGTTGATTCCCAGTGGCTTCACTTACGGGAGCACTAGTATCTGCATAATATGAAAAGGGCAAGGCTGCCTCGAGTGTGTGGTCAACCTAATCGGCAATGTATTAAGAATAGGGAAAGGGGCTTTTACATACATTATATACATCACTATTGTCCATCACCAAAATGTCTGGAATTTTGACCTGATGCAGCAGGTCAACAAGTGCAAGAAGTTTTAATGCCAAAAGCCGACCGCAGGTCAACAAGTGCAAGAAGTTTTAATGCCAAAAGCCGACCTCCAGCTTTAACGTTTGCCAGAGTATCTGTAAAACCGCTAGAAGAAAACAGAGGATCAATATAACTAGCCTGTTTTAATGGAAATAATTGGGTTTGCATTTAAAATTCAGGTTATTTAGAAAAAAAGACCAAGTTCTGGGCGCGGTTGGCGCACGCTTTTACTCCCAGCACTGGGCGGGGAGCAGGGCAACAGAGGCAGACTGATCTACAAAGCGAGTTCCAGGACGGCCAGGACTGTACAGAGAAGCCGTCTCGGAAAAACAACAACAACAAAAAAAAAAACCACGGCCGTCCAAATGTCATTTAAAGATAACTTTCTGCTTTGTGAAAGCTTGACCAAAGTTACCTGTTTTATTGTTCCCAAGAAGTTTCTCTCCTGAACTGGACCTAAAATCCTAAGGTGCTGTACACAGTAAGACTAACCATGGGTAGCAACAGGCAAGGCTGCCTCTACTCAGACCCATTTCCTGCCAGGCCAGCATGGTCCTGAGGGAGCAGAGGAAGGGGTGAACTATGGCTGAGGAAATCAGATTCTGTCTTCCTGGCATGCTGCCTCAGCTGTTGTTCTAATGAAAATGCTTTTTCATTAGGCTTTCTATCACCTTCAAGAGCGTATTCTAGAACTTGGGAGCCCTGGCTACACACGCCCTGTGTCAGACAAATAAAAGCTCACTTTGTATTTTGAAAACCCAGGAGCCATTTTTTTCCATTATGGTAGTGTTGAGAATCTAAGAAACATTGTTACATTTTATTGGGGAGGGGGTCGGGGACTGACGGAGACACAGTCCCTTCTTCTACCATGTGGGGCCCAGGTACCAGTGACTTTTTTAACTGGAAAATAACATGATACCCAATTCTAACTACAAGGGCTAGGAAGTCCAGGTCAATCATATTTGAAGATCCTTAATGTTCACATTTCAACTTATGTAACTTAAAAAGTAGGGTCTAGATAGATGGATGGGTGAAGGTAATAGCACAGGTTAATAATACACTTATAGTCTAGCCTGACAACCTGCGTTTGATCCCTAGAACTGACTTCAAGTTGTTCTAACTTCCATACTTGCACCTTGGTGCATATGCACATACATACAAGTGTACACACAAAAATATTTTTTTTAAAAAATTTCATTTTTTGAGACAGGGTGTCTCTGTAGTCCAGGCTGGTCCTGAACTAACAGAGACCTGTTTGTTTGCTTCTGCCTCTGAGTGCTAAGATTAAAAGCCTGCTGCTACACTTTTAAAAACGTTTGATCATTGAAGTTGTTAAGCAATATATCAAATCCATTCCCTTACAACTTCTTCCAACTAGACACTTGACATTTACTTTGGCTTGGTATCTTGAGTTGTTGCCTCATTCCCAGTAAGGAAAATTAAAATTCTGAAAGGAAAGTAAAAGCAAAAAAACTGGGTGTGCCTGTGTATAAATGCACAGGAATGTAGGCACTGAGGGCACTTGTGGAGGTCAAAGGACCATTTTGGGAGTCAGCCCGCCCCTTCCATCATGGGATCCAGAGATCAAACTCAAGTTATTAGGCTTGTGTGGCAAGCACATTTACCTATGGAGCCATCTTCTGATAGATGCTGATTTGACAAATTCAAGTACCTATTTATTTAAAGCAAAATCCTATTTGTAACCTAAAAATGAAACTAAAGCCAATCTTTACAGTAGCTCTTTGGTGAGGACAAGGGACTTGGGTTACTTACTTCCTTAAGAACCAAGCTTTATTTACATTTAAAAAAAAAAAAAGTTGGAGGGGGAGACAAGTTTTACACAAAAGTACAATGGTATCTCCCTTTGGTAAAAAGTGTAATAAATGTCTTGTACATCTCTTTATAGGTACTAAATCTGGAGCCACATAGTACTATGATACACAAGAAGCTAGAGCACTTATGCTAGCACATCAAAGCATATTTCCTTTAATAAAAAATTGACAGTATGTACATTATATACAAAAAAGAAAATCCAAGTTAAAATTGTGTGTGTGTGAGTGGGTAAAGCTGGTGGATGGCACTAGGGTAGACTAGTAAAGAAGCAGGTACAAAACAGTCCCACAGGAGCTAAAAAGGAGGACTGACTGGAATTTGTTGAGGCTGAGAACCAGAAAAAGGGAGGAAGGTGGGCTGCAAGGACTCAGAAATGAAATCCACAAGGTATCAATCCCAAAGCCAAACAGCAGATCTCAGATAAAATCTAACAGGGGATCTTAGATGTGCTCAAGTCAGGGTGTCATCAAATGCAGTCTCCCCGCCACCTTTTGGGGGTAGGGAGAGAAGCAGTGACCATCAGTTACAGTCCATCTGTTTTGTAAATGCGCCTCCATCCATCCAAAGAATAATAGCATCTGGTTGTTCATCTAAGGTTAGGTCACAGAAGTTCTGGTTTGAGCTCTGCTGGTGTGTGCAAGCGAGCTTCCTGTCTCTGTGCTTGCATGGACTTCACTCCCTGTTGGGCAGGCTAAGTACCCTTGGGAAAAGTGCCAGTTCCAGCTTTCTAAGGTATCCGTCCACATTCCTTGTGTATATCCTGCTTGGTGCCAGGTTGCACTGGTGGCTTGAAAGGCATCTTCCTTGATTCTTCGGTGTGTGCATACATATGCACACAGACACACACACACACAGACACACCCCTCTGAGCTACCTGCTCTGGCTCTGGAGTTAAGGGCCTTTGAATACTGTGCCGTATTTGACACGATACTTGTTAATGCTCACGAAGTGCAGAGTCTCTGTGTCACAGGTGGTGGTGCAGGGCACCAGGCCCTCTAGCCCCTCACCCATGAGCCACTTGCTGGTTTCTGCTGCCATTTCACGAGGCACATGCTCCTTGGTCCATTTATCTACCCAGGCCTGAAACCGCTGATGCAGACGCTTGCTTACACGTTCATGGGACTAAAATCAAAAAGAGAGAGAAAAGATAAAATAGGCAAACAAACCTTTCAAATACAAAAGTCAGTTATTTATTTATTTGACACAGAGTCTCACTATGTAGCACTCCCTGGTCTCAAACTCAAGGTCTGCCTGCCCATGCCTCCTAGGTGTTGGGATTGAAGAAATAATGCCACCACCCCTGGCTAATTTTATTACTTTATGTGTATAGTGGGCAATTCTGCCTGTATGTATGTGCATTGCCATCTATGTGCCTGGTGTTTGAGAAGTCATAAGAGAGCACTGGATCCCCTGGAACTGGAGTTACAGACAGTTGTGAGCTGCCATATGGGTGCTGGGAATTGACCCTGGCTCCTATAGATGAACAGCCAGTGTTCTTAACCACTGAGCAATCTCTCCAGACCTGCCTGTAGAATGCTATCTTTAAAACAAAAAATAAAGTAAGGTAGGTTGCCAAAATACATCAGTGGGTAAATGTCCATCCCTGCACCCATACAGAGGAAATAGACTTCTACAGCTCATCCTATGACTTCCACACTCACTGTGGCACGCACACTCACATAAACATGAACACATAAAATAAATGTAAACAAAGGGGTCCCAGTATATCTGAAACAAAATCTGAAGCGTGACCCATTGAGACTAAATTCCTTCGCCTCCCCTCACAACTGCACAATGTCTCCTTTCTCTATAGCTCTCAACCTGACCCACTGTTTCTTTTTTCGCTAGTATGCCAATGCCTTCCCTTCTTCCCAGCCTTGCATCTTACATTTCTGTTGCAAAGAAAACACTTCTCCCTTAACTCTACAACTTGTTATTTAGGTCTCAAGAAGCCAAACTGAAATCCCACATGTCGGTTCCTTTGACTTTTTATTTCCTTCATAATGCACAGAAGCTCTACTCACTTGCCCTAGTTTGTGGCTGTATCTGCTGTAACACATGCTACATAAAAAGTGAGACAGCCTTTGAAAACAGGGTACACACAAACAAAAGATGAGAAACTCTGAAATGTAAACATTGGGAAATGCTTTTTTAGAAAGTAACACCAGGTGTTTAACAAGCTCTTGTAGGTTAAACTACAGGCAAAACTCTGAAGCCTTCACCCCACACAGCCATACTTCCAAATGACATTTCTTTAGACATCCAAGAGAAATCTATGAATGACCCAGAACACTAACACAGCACAGCACCAACAGTTCTTCTCCCCCAGGGCCTGAAAAGATTCCAACACTTTTGACACATCTTGGGGGTTTTAGGTCTGAGAACCCAAAGATGTTCTAAGTATGTGTGGGAAGCAGGTATTTGGGGACCATGCCAAGACCTTCTACTGGGAAGTGTTCCTCCATGAACTATAGATCCCCAGCAATTTCTTTCTTTTTTTTTTTTT
>LOJH01017474.1:22376-33887 GCA_001685095.1 Ellobius talpinus
TGTGGTTGCTGGGAATTGAACTCAAGACCTCTGGAAAAGCAGTCAGTGCTCTTATCCTCTGAGCCATCTCTCCAGCCCCCCTAGCAATTTCTATTTATTAAGCCATGAAGTCTGTGGTTCTATTACAAGATCCTAAACAAACAAACACACCTGCTTACATAAGGACTGTTCCAGAAACAGGCCTTTATAAAAAGGAAGTATATCCCACCAGTGCAGTAGAACTGGGGGCAATGTAGAGAAATCCCAACCACCAGTTCTCACCTGATGAGCTCTGAGTAAAGCGGTCCTCCGGTACATGTAGTCCTCCGACTTGATCACATACACCATTTTATAGGAGTTCAGCTTGAACCTACACTCCAGTTTATCCAGGCTCTCTACATTCTCCATGGGCTTTTTGCTGTTTCCTTCTTTCCCTTCTTTCTCCTGTTGCTCTCGACCACGCTGACACTTCCGGATACGCCGCAAATTTCTACAAAGCAGAAAGCCCTTCAGGTTGAGAAACCATCTCTATACAGATCTCCATGATGCCTACCAAATGCTCTTTCCTTATGTGCCTCACAATTACTTACTACAATTTTAGCTACACATACATAAAAATGTGCAATGATCTATATCCTATCTCAATAATTTATTTATATTTTATGTGCACTGGTGCTTTGCCTGCACGTATCTGTGTGAGGGTGTCAGATCCTGGAGTTATAGGCAGTTGTGAACTGCCAGGTGGGTGCTGGGAATTGAACCCAGGTCCTCTGGAAGAGTAGTCAGTGCTCTTAACTGCCGAGCCATCTCTCTAGCCCTCATCTCTATCATTTTAGTGTGTCTTGTGATGAAATGGGAATTACCCATAAAGCCCCTTTGTGTATTGAAGGAAAAAAGTATTCTCGAAAGGTACTTGAGCGATTACCGGACTTACAAATGAAAGACAACAGAATAAAAACTTAGCCTTGGGAACATGCAATATATTTTCTCAAAAGTGCACATTACAACAAGAAAAACAACATATTTATTGTCAATGATAAGACTGGAACTTTTGAATAAAACAGAGCTTTGGGTAAAGTGACAATAACTACCATAAGGTCCATGGCTTCCTGGTACCTGAAAGTTGTCTGTGATAAAAGCACTGGCAGAAACAAAGGTGACTTTTAGAGGGATAATATAAAACACATTGATATTTATTTAGCATACTTAGTAGAGTTAATGCCTCCCAAATAATTAATCATCTATGAAAACAATTTACTCAAGGCACAAGACAAACCACTGTGTTTGCTAATGTCCTGTAAAGCTCATAGACACTGCATATTACCATTTGCAAAGTCTTTTTTAAAAACTTAATAGCGTATGTGTGTGTACACAAATACTTGCACATATGTGTGGAGTCAGAACGAGGTTTGGGAATCTGCTCTCCTTCCACCTGGATTCTGAGTAGGAATTCAGATCTATCAAGCATGCTCAACAAGCATTTTGGAAAATATTTGTCAAAGAACAGGACCCACCACAGTCCAAAAAGCCTGAAAATAGTCTACAGCTTTATATACAAGTGAGGCTAAAATTTATTTGTATTAAAAAAAAGGTTTGCAAAATATAAAACATCACTGTAAACTTTGTTTTAAATTAGCTTAACAGTAAGATCATTTAGGAAAACATAGTGGGGCTTTATATCTTGCTTTTATGTTTGTTTAAGACAGTGTCGGGCTTCTGAGAATGATGTCACTTCTGATCTTCCTGTGTAAGTGCTGGAATTCAGTTATGCACCACCATGCCTGCTTTATATAGCCTTGGGGCCAAACTCAGAGCTCTATGCCTCTAAGCATTGGCTGGGTTTTTGTTTGTTTTGTTTGTCAAGACAGGGTTTCTCTGTAGCTTTGGAGACTGTCCCAAAACTCACTCTGTAGACCAAGCTGGCCTCAAACTCATAGAGATCGGCCTGCCTCTCTCTCCCAAGAGCTGGGATTAAAGGCTTGAGCCCCCGCCACCACCCAGCCCATCTTTCAGTTTTTAATCTCTAATCTGGCAAATGCAATTAGCATGATCACAATGAATAAAAGTGTTTTGGGAACTCAAGCCCTAAGAATGCAAAGGCCCCAAAGACAAGGAGTCAGGCTGGTGAGCTGGCTTAGCACTGGTTGGAAGGCACATCAGATGGCATTCAATCCCTGGGACACACATGGTGGAAGAACCAACTCACACAAGTTAACTGTCCTTTGGCTTCAACAGGTGCTCTACGATACATGCACAAATCAGAACATACCTACCTCCTCAGCTGAAGACAAATCATTGTCAACTAAAATCTGGCTCTTTTAAAAGTCCTACTTTGCTAGGTGTGGTGACACACAGCTTTAATCCCAGTGTCTGGAAGGTAGAGACAGGTGGATCTCTGAGTTCAGGACAAGCCTGGTCTACAGAGTGAGTTCCAGGACAACCAGGTCTACAAAGGAGACCCTGTATAAAAATCCCAAAGTTATGCTTATTCTGATTTTCTTTGTAAAAGGGTACTGAGACTAAATCCATCAATATTTACTTTGTATTTTAAATTAGAGAAATAAACTAAATTTATTCTTTTGTATTTTTGCCTATATTATATACTTAGAAAAACGTTATCTAGTACGTTATGAAGTTCATAATTAATGGAACACTGCTCACTATAAACTAATGTTTAAATCACTTGGTGAATTTTAAACTTCAAGAGAAAAATGAACAATTACTGTATTCAATTCAAATATTAATTTCAGATGGAAATATAAACCAGTAGATATAGTTAGAAGAAAAAGCTTGAATTAATCTGCTCTTTAGTGAAAAAAGCTGATAAGTTACATGGAAGATGAAGTTGGACCCTTGTTAACTGATTTATATTTGCTATTTGACCACTAATCAGTTTTCTTAATGTCCTTATTATATAATTCTTTAAAAACATTTCCTGAGATAAAGCCTCACTATATTGCCAAGGCTGAAACTCAGGGTCTTCCCGCCTCTGCTCCTAGAGTACTATCTATATACATATGCCACAAGAACCAGACTCAAGAGGTGAAGTAACCAACTTTAAAATTACTGTCATGGGCCAGTGTGGGGGCTCACACCTTTAATCCCACTACTCCAGAGATAGAGGCAGGCAGATCTCTGCAGGTTCCAGACCAGCCTGGTCTAAACAAGTTCCAGGCCAGCCAAGGCTACATAGTGAGACCCGGTCTCAAAATAAATTAAATAAAAATAAAAAATAAAGGGCTAAAGAAATGGCTCAGCAGTTAAGAGCACTTACTGCTCTTCCAGAGGACCTGAGTTCAACACTCAGCATTTATGGCAACCAGGGGATCTGACATCTCTGGCTTCTCTGATCACCTGCATTCATGTGAAAATACACTATACACATAATTAAAAATAAGAATCTGTAAAATTGCTGCTCTACATATCCATTTTCTCTTTTAGATTTAAATTAAAATGGCTGCACGTTAATGATTTAACGTTAAGTGGTTCTTACATTTGTGAATGAAAACTATTTTGCCTTTAAATGTTAGATAAATTGTATTAAGTAAAAATTTCTACCAACTATTTCCATTTCCTAACCAGATTAAAGGAAAACACTTTTAGAATATTTAAAAATTAAAAAGATGTGTGTATGAGGGTTTTGATCCCACGTATGTATGCATGNATGTATGTATGTATGTATGTATGTATGTATGTATGTATGTGCACCATATGAGTACCAGGTGCCTGAGGTCAAAAGAGGACATTCTCTGGAACTTGAGTTATGGATGGTTGTAAACCACCATGTAAATGCTGGGAACTGAACCTAGGTAGTCTGTAAGAACAAGTGCCTATAACCACTGAGCCACCTTTCTAGCCCCTGGGAAACAATTTTTATTGTCAAGTGTTTGAAATCTGTGGTGCACACCTTTAATCCAAGCACTTGGAGACAAAGGCAGAGAGAGTTCTGTGAGTTTCAGGCCACCAAAACTATATAATGAGACCCTGTCTGAAAACAACAGAAACCAACCAAATAAATCTTAAAATGTGACATGATAAGATGATATAGAGTTGATCTCCACCTGCTGAGAAATGCTTGGCAACTGCTCAAAGCTGGCTACGCGGACCGCTGAGTGGAGAACCTGGGAAACCCTTTTCTCTACATGCTCACTGAGATGAAGCCAGTCATCTGTTTAGGAATTTGAGGGTTTGGGCTTTTTGTTTGTCTTTTTTTTTTGAGGGTTTCACTGTGTAGACCTGCCTGTCCTGGAACTTGTTCTGTAGACCAGACTAGCCTTGAAATCAGAGATTCACCTGCTTCTGCCTCCTAAGTGCTAGGATTAAAGGCATGGGCCATCATGCCTGGCTCTAAAATAGAGATTTTGCTCTCAGTTTTAAGAGAAAATAATGGGTATGATGTCCTTATCAACTTGACTAATCTGGAATTAACTAAAACCTAAAACATGGAAGATATACCCGTGAGAGACTTGCTGAAAGTGGAAAGATCTACTTCTAATCCAGGATCTTTGAGGTGGGAAGACACCCCTTTAATCCAGATCTTTTGAACTGGAAGCTCCATCACTGATCTGGGCCACACCTTCTGATGGAGACCTATATGAGATGAAAAGGAAGCTTTTACTCCTTGCCTGCTTTCTATTGCTTTGCTATCAAGTATATTCCTTCACTGGCAATAGAGGCTACTTCTTTGAAATTCTGGCTTACACTGAAGACAGCTGAGACACTCAGCCTTGTGGACCAAACAACTACTGGATTCTTGGACCTTCCATTCACAGCCAGCTACTGTTGTATTAGCTGGACCACAGCCTGATAGCAATTCTAATAAATCCCCTTTCTAAATACATTCATTCTCTAAGTTCTGTTCCCCTAGAGAATCCTGATTAATATGGAAGGGTTGTATGGTATAGCCCAGGCTAGTCTTGAAATCCCAGTAATCCTTGTGCCAGAACTTTCCAATTCCATGATCACGGGTATAAACCACATAACTGGCTCATCTATCCAATTTCTACTTCTAAAATAGTTTTCAAAATCAGAGGATTAACATTAAACTTGCCTGTATATGGGGAAAAATTTAAAGTTCTAAACAGAAAAGAATTACACAGTGGCTACAAGAGATTTGGAGGCCCTTTCTATCATCCCCCAAACTACAAAAGTGGTTCAATGAATCTAAAATGTTTATTCTTCTGTATGGAATTTTGGTACATGCCATGAAGACGGTCTCTATTTTTTTCCCCCTTCAAGGAGAAGATAGGGTTTCTGTATGTATCCTTGGCTGTCTTGGAATTTGCTCTATAGACCAGACTCGCCTCGAACCCAGAGATCTTCCTGCCTCTGCCTCCTCTGTGCTGGGATAGATGGTGTGCCTATATGTCAACCTCAATAAAAAGCCTGGCATCCAGTCTAATGAGCTTCTCTGGGAGGCAGAGCTCCAAACACAGAGATGGTTTGGAGGAACTATAGGACTTGTCCTATGTGACTCTGCTGGAGAGGACTCTTAGAAGCTTTTTCCTTTTACTGATTCTGCTCTGTATTTTCTTGTGACAACCGGAGTTCTGAGTATGGCTGCATGCTGAGTCCTGCTAGTGAATCACTGATCCATGGACACACACTCTACCCGATGGAGTGAGGAACCACAGGTTCTCTAGTGTTCTCACCTCTTGAATGTTGGAGATTTTACAGGTAAGCCAGCAAATGCTCTAATACCATCCTCAGCGGACATAACAGATGAACAATTTAGGAAAACAAGACTCTAAAGCTGCCCTCCATCTGCCCCCCTCCATGCTGTGAACAGTATGTAGCACCACCAGAGGTGACTCTGCGGACTTGCCTTGGGAGAAATACCGGTTTCTGTGCCAGATGTTCTCGAAGTTCAGGAGATGTAGTATCAGAACTCATGTATCGCTCCACGTAGTCTGACCAACGCTAGGAAGACAAATGTAAGAGAAAGATCATAAAAACAGCTACATGAGTCTAATCCTGCCATAAACTGTCCAAAGACTACAGATTTCAAGAACAAAATAGCCTAGTGTGATAGTATACAAAAGTAATTCTAGCACCTGGGAGACTAACACTGGAGGGACTGCAAACTTGAGGTCAATGAGGGTCAAAGGGGGGTCACTCAGATTATAGCTCAGTGGTAGAGTTTGCCTTTGAACCCCAGAACTGTGAAAATAAAAAGTAACACCCTTTTCCCTAAAGAACATGCTTATTACTTAGTATTGAAATAGATACTTAAACGCTATTAGACAACAAGATAGTACATTTGAGATAGTTATCAAAAATAAATTTGTAGAAATTGCAAAACAGTGTCATTGGTACCTTCCACACTAATAATTGGAATACTGGCACCTCTTGAAAAAAAGTAAAGTTCTGGCAAACATAAGCCAAATGGTCTCTTCTTATTCTCCCAAACATCATCTATGTGGCCTGGCCCCTACTTATATTACCATTGCAGACCAGTGATAATATATTCCCTCAGTTAAAAATTCCTGGGCTCACCAGGCAGTAGTGGCACACACCTTTAATCTCAATACTTGTGGGGCAGAGGCAGGTGGATCTCTGAATTTGAGGTCAGACTAATCTACAGAGCAAGTTCCAGGGAAGCCAGGAGTAGACCCTCTCTCAAAAATAAGTAAAATAAAATAAAAGGTAAATCCTAAAAACATAATCACAGAAACCCTACGGAGCTACGGCTCCCAAGAATTCAGAGCAACTAGGCAAGTTCTATGGGAGATGTACTTGTCCATACCTCTGCTTCCACAGGGTCATCTGAATTCTCCTCTTCTGTGTCCAAAAGCTCAATGGTCAGTTGAACCTGGCCTTGACTTTGAATGAACATTAGCTGAAAACAGAAGAACATAAATAAAACAAAATTTCCAAAACTATAAACCTAGACTGTCATACTGTAGGTGGAAAGGCATTAAAATGATAAAATTTTGTTCCAAAGAAAAAGATGAGGATATTGAAAAGCTGCTGATATATCTGCAATGCTTAAGGCTCAGGAAAGAGTAAAGAAGAATCACAAAGATTTTAAGAGCCAGAAGACCAAGACATCTGTTTTGAGATAGTGTCTTCTAGACATAAGAGGGAAGCCACATCCACGAAATCTCAATAGGGTTATCTACACAAGACCTGCATGACATGAGCTGATATTCCAACGTGGAAGGGAAATTTCACAAAGGCCTACCATTAGATGAAGAGCTACAGGTAGTCACTGCCTGCTGAGAGGGAGAACCTATTTTCTCCAGTGACAAGCCCCGATAGGTTACCCCAGGTGTCAGTCCTAAATATATGTACATATGAACAACACCAAATGAACTCCGTGGGTTGTATACATACATGACAGTGAAAATTAAAGAAGAGGCCATGAATCTGAGAGTAAGTGGGAAGGGAACACGGGAGAAATTGGACGGGGAAAAGAAAGGGGTGGACATGATGTAAACATGGTATTCATGCAAGAAATTTACAAACATTAAAAATGAAAAGAAATTAAAAAAAATACTCTGTTGGGCTAGCAGGACAATGGTCCATTGATTTTCACACATAAACATTTTCCAAAAAATATTTACAAAGCATTGTAATTATTTAAAAGCTGAGACTAAGGAAGCTTGTTTTTTATTTTACTGTTTTGTTTTAAATGCAGTAAAAGTAACTGGGACCGTCAGCTCAGTTGGTAAGATGCTTGGTGCCAAAGAAGCACGGGGATCTGGTTTGATTCCCAATACTTATGCACAACTCTGGCTCATAATCACAGCAATGAAGAGACAGCCAGCCCACCAAAGAAAAAAAATCAGTGAGCTCAAGGCCAATGAGACAGACTATCTAAAAAAGGGAGGGGCACAAAACCTGTATAGTGTACAGCTCCTGATCGCGCGCGCGCGCGCACGTAACAGACACGAGTGAGTGAAATAATGAATGGCAGGAAAGGATCAAAGTAGACTGTCCAATGGAGACTTGGTTTTGGAGATCAGCTTCAGTAGCAGCTCCTACCTTAAAGCAATTCTCATCTGACATAAGTTGCTCTGCTTTCCTTTGGTATGTTGATTCCAGAAGGCTCCTTGATGTCTGACTGTTCAGCTGGCCTCCAGTGGCTCCATTATTATTTTCTGCCAAGTAAAGGTCAGTAACCTGCACACAGACCTCATCGCTGACAATGTGCTGTAGCTGGAACAAAGCACAGACCAGCGGTGAGCGAGGAAAGCTCTTTTCCTATCCTTTACCCAAGCATTTTTTAAAAAACGTTTTGCAGTTACCTGGCTTTTGTTTTTGTTCGTGACAGGGTCTAATGCAGTCTGGTTTCAAATTTAGTATGTAGCTGAGGATAACCTTGAAGTCTTAATCTTCCTGCCTCTACTTCCCATGTTTGGGGATTATGACACGTACCACCATACCAGGTTTCACAATTTGTATCCCCACCTCCATGTATTTTTAAATTATTTATAATTTTGTTATCACATATATTTCTTATCCAATCCACAAATACTTTGGAAAACAGGATGGAATAGGAAAGATGCCCTATTGTAAGAATTTCATTTTGTTGTTAAATAATAAAACTTTGAGACTTGGAGTGTGGAGAGGTAGCTCAGAGAACTCTGAAAACAAGATCCATGTAATTTCGAAAAAAAAACCCGTTTATTTTTATTTATATACATTGAGTTTGAGCCTGTGGTGTCATATGTATGTGTTTGGGTGGCCTCAGAGGCTGAAAGAGAACACTGGATCCCCTAGAACAGGAGCTACATGAGGTTGTGAGCCACCATGTGGGTGCTGGGAAGAATAGCAAGGGCTCCAAAATTCTGAGCCCATTATGTAGGATTCCTAATCCTTGTACAAAACCTGAAACTTAAAAAGTTGCTGTATGGCCAGGCGGTGGTGGCACACACTTTTAATCCCAGCATGCAGGAAGCATGACCTCTGTGAATTCAAGGCCAGCCTGGTCTACAAGAGCTACAGGACAGGCTCCAAAGCTACAGAGAAACCCAGTCTCGAAAAAAATAAAAACAAAACAACAACAAAAAAGTTGCTGTATAAGCCATGTGGGATGGCCCATGTCTTTGATCCCAGCACTCAGGAGGCAGAGGTATGTGGATCATTTTTGAGTTCAAGACCAGTCTGGTCTACAGAGTGAGTTCCAGAACAGCTAGGGCTATGTAGAGACCCTTCTCCTCATCACCTTTCCCCCAGGAGCTCACCTAATGAGCAGAGCTGAAACTAGAAGTCAAGCTCCTAACCCAAGGCCAACTTTCTCACCATCAGTCCACTGACCAGTCTACACCTGGCAGAAGAATAATCCTTAAATTGTGCATGTTATTTCTTTATTTTTTTTTACCCCAAGGTTGGGTTAAATTAAACCCAGAACCATAAAAGGTTATTATACCCTTTGCCTTAACCGTGTGGTTGAAAATTGTTAACTTTTTTCTTAACGGGGGGTTACAGGAGGCTTTCTAGACCTAGTGACTTGTGTTAACAGCCCTAGAAAGTTGAACCTTTAATGCACCCTGTGGGCGAACCCTGACCATGACACATGCTAGGCAAGTGCTTGCTACAAAATGGGCAACATCCCCACCCCACTATTTCTGTTTTGATTTTCCTCACTATTACTATGAAATCAAAATTTTCCTAGATGACTCAAAGGGTGAAGTTGATTGACTTCAAGCTTGATATCCTGAGTTTAACCCCTGAAATCCACATGATGGAAGAAGAGAACACACACCCATAAGCTATTCCCCTGACCTTCACATATACACATGACACATAATACACAAAATACTTTAATAAATGTAAAAACAGTAACTCTTACAAGTGAAATGAAACCCTACCCATAAAAATACCAGAGAAAAATATGAGTTAGAACTGGGGTATATATAGCTTAGTGGTAGAGGGCTTGCCTAACAAGAAAAGGCCTTGAGTTTAGTCCCTACACCAAACTGACCAAGCCCTAAAAACAGAAAGCATAAATGATAATTTCAATATTGATTTATCTGTTTTACTTAGTCATTCTTATGCTGTCATAGCCACTAAGTCATTCTACTTTTAGGAAGATCTGGTTTTTGTGAAATATAAACGATCTGGACATCACCATTAAAGTATGACCTGGGAATACAGTAAAAGCTTCACAAAGTTTTAAGTGGGGGAGAAAGAGGAGCAAGGTAAAAGTTTATCTAAGACATGAACTCTTTGTTCCATGAAGACTCACCTCCTGGCTTAAACCTTGTTAAAGTGGACTATGTACCACTGACTCCCTATTCATATCCTCTTTTAGGTTTCTGGCCTCTCAGAATCTTTGGAAAAGGAAGCACTATAAATCCAGACACAACCGGTGGCAAGTACACTCACACCCACGTTAAGCCTTTCATCTAGTAACCTGAAATGTTGTAGGGATAGTTCTGAGGATTTATTTTTATTTTTAAAAAAGTAATTTTTCTTCTTTTTTATACAGAGAAACACCTGCATTGAAAAGCTGGGTAATACCAAGGCCAGAGGTGCTGAAGTCTCAAGAGGGCTGGAGAAGGCATATGTCCAATGCAGAGAAACATGAGAATGACGATGTTCAGGATAAAAGGATGCTTCCCTTGTCAGGTCCTCACATTATGACATATTTGAGCTCTATCACAAGAGATCTGAGACTGCCTACTTAAGAATTAACCCGTCCTCATTTTCGAGACAAGGTCTTATGTATCAATCTGGTCTTGAATTCCTATATAGCTGAAGATGACCAACTTTTAGTCTTCCTGCCTCCTCTTTCAAACTGCTGAGATTATAAGCATGCTACCACACCCACTTTATGGAGTGTTGGAGATCCAACCCAGGGCTCCATGTATGCTTGGGAATTAACTCTATCAATTCAGCTAACTCAAGTCCCAACATGAAAAAGATAAGACAAATGTATGACCTGACCTTGAAACTTGTTCAACCAGAATTGAACTCCAGGGGACCACAAAGTAAAAAGAAAAAGACAAACAGACGCTATTCCCTGAAGAGTTATTACAAGTGTGGTGGTTTGAATAGGAATGGCCCCATAGACTCATGTGCTGGAATGTTTGGCCCATAGGGAGTGGCACTATTAGGTGTGGGTGGCCTTGCTGGAAGAAGTGTGTCACTGTGGGATGAGGCTTTGAGATCTCATATGCTTAAGCTACACCCAGTATGGAAGACAGTCTCCTGCTGCTTCCTGCTGACCAAGGTCTGACCAGCTGCCTGCTGACCATGTCTGCTTACACTCTGCCATGCTTCTTGCCATGAGGATAATGGACTGAATCTCTGAAACTGTAAGCCAGCTCCAATGAAATGTTTCTTTTTATAAGAGTTGCTATGAGTTGGGCAGTGGTGGCGCAGACCTTTAATTCCAGCACTTGGGATACAGAGGCAGGTGGATCTCTGTGAGTTCAAGGCCAGCCTGGTCTACAGAATGAAATCCAAAACAGCCAAAACTACAGAGAAACCCTGCCTTGAAAAAAAATTAAAAAAAAAAAATAATAAAAAAGGCTGGGCGGTGGTGGTGCACGCCTTTAATCCCAGCACTTGGGAGGCAGAGGC
>LOJH01017475.1:0-11535 GCA_001685095.1 Ellobius talpinus
AAAGAGGCTCAATGAATTTCCATGTGTAGCAAGCATGGCCTTGTTGCGCTGCTTATCATGCCCAGCTCTTACACCAATATTCCAGTCTTCTACATTGCTAAGATTTGACTCAGACAAGTCCCACATTCTCTAGGCTGTAACTGTCATTACCTTCTTGTCATCTCCCCCTTAACTTCTATATGTGTCAGTCTGTACTGTTAGAAACCTACAAGGAATTATGTTGTGTCTTAAATCTGCCTGCACCCCTGTACATTTTGCTCAAGGGTAAAGAGTAGAGTCATCACACTTAGCAAAAGACCAAACTAGTTCTTAAGCAGCAGTTGCTGATTGTTATTGTTATAAAAATGGATGACATAAAAACCTCACCTCTCCCAAACATGATAGATGGGATTGTTAAGCAGAAGTGTTCAGCTTTGTTGATCCCAATAATAGCTTGTATGTGAGCTTATGTAAGAGTAACAATCACTGCAGCATTTTATTGAGATAGATTGTCCTCACTTTACAGATTAAAAACCGAGACCAAATTAGGAGCCAATACTGTTTTGCCCCACAAGGTACATAATTAATAACTATGGGAAGAAAAAAGTGAACACATAAAAATGTATTGTTAATACAACATAGAGAAACCAAAACTATGTGTGGTGGTGGTTAGTGTAATCTTTTTAGAATATAAACTTATGAGTGGAAACCATTGATATAAAACACAGAGTTTGATAGGAAATTAACTTTGTTTTTTGTTTTTTGAGACAGGATTTCTTTGTAGCTTTGGAGCCTATACTGGAACTAGCTCTTGTAAACCAGGCTGGCCTTGAACTCACAGAGATCTGGCTGCCTCTGCCTTCCAAGTACTGGGATTAAAGGCATGCGCCACTACCACTCGGAGGAAATTAACTACTTTTTCCCGGAAATTAACTTTTAATTAAAGATATACACCATACAATTTGACAATTTGTGGTGATGTCACTCACTGTGACAGGTGGGGTAGAAAGGCAGCAAACTTCAGATGGGGCTCCCGATTTGTGTCTTAGACGAGACATGAATCAAGGTACGTTCTTACCCCTATGAAATGTCATACTGAGACTGCTGCTCTGCCAGAAAGATTCCGAGTTCTGTGTGCACAGAGGGAAAATAGACACTCTGAAACAGTGAGCTTGCCAAGCCTATGGCTCAGGGGAGACATCCATGGCAAAGCTAGAATGTAAGGAGTTCCAATTTCCAGAACCCATGAAAATGCTTGGAGAGCAATGCACATGTCCGTAATCCCAGCACATGGAATGCTGAGAAAGAACACCTTTTGGGCAATCTGTGTAGATAGACTAGAGGGTTTCTCTGAGTTGAAGTAAGAGATCTTGCCTGAATATATACTAGGAGAGTGATTTCTGGAAGTGTGTGTGTTATGATATGGATATGAAACTCTTTGTTTCATTGAAGTTGTTACCTAAAGTTATCAGATCTATCCTCTGTGTGTTAGAACAGTGCTCATTCATCCATTTCATCCTTCAGACCAAATTTGATCTGCTGCCTGTTTTAGTAAGGGAAGTTTATCAGACTGTCAACATGTCTTTTCTCTTTTGAACAAATGGAATTGCTGCTTTCCCTTCAAAAGGGAAGAGTTGAGTAACTGCCATTGACTATGACCCCAGAACATCAAAAATATTTTCTACATTATTTAATATCTCCCCTTTCTAGGCAAAATATTCTGACTCTATTTCTTGAGCAATCAATTCCTTTTAGTCTTTTGTGGGATCATGAAAATGACAACTTCATAAGAGAAAAAGCATACTGAATAACAACCTTCAAGCCCTTATTTAAAGAAAAATACCACAAAGCTGTGGTATTGCAGTTTTGGGGTTTGATCTATATTTTTAACCTATAGTTCTTCTAGGACATAGTAAGGGTTAAAAAAAAGTAAATCACAGTTTGAGAAGAAATAGTTTTGTGATATAAAGTATAGTATATGTTATTATTTCACACACTTGTATATTTTATTCAAGAATGGATAACCCAAGATTTAATTGGTATTTAGAATTACTTGGCAATAATGTAGCTGAAGAGATGGCTCAGTGGTAAGAGCACTGGCTCTTCTTGCAGAGGACCTATGCTTTATTCCCAGCACCCACACGTTGGCTCACAACCTCCTGCAACTCTAGTTCCAGGCCATTTGACCTCTTCTGACCTCCTTTGGCAATAAGCATGTATATGACACACATCCATGTACGCAAGCAACATACTCATACACATAAAATAGAATGAATCTTTAAACAATTTTAGAAACAAAATGAATATTAATTAATAATAAGTTTAACAAAAAAGCTTCCAATGATGAATTTATGGAAAAAAATTTAAACATATCATTATGGAGATATCATTTGCATAATTTAGAATGAGTATCAGGTTGGAACTACAGTTAAGTCCTATTTATTCTCAAATATAGAGCCCAGGTAAAGAAAAAAACACATTACCCAGTGGTTAATATAAAGTCAACATAAAAAATAATTTTCCTGTGTGGCTTAATTATTCCTTAAATATGATTCACCTGATGCAGAAACTTCTTGAATGCATTTAACAGTTCTGTCTTCTATACCCTATTCTTCACCTACTACATCCGAAACTTCAGGAGATGAGTTAGGAATGTATATTTGTAGCCTTGCAAGAACTTAATTTTCATGCATGCATTGGTTCACATTCTTTCATCTCTAGAATAGAATCAGTTAAAATGAGGGTTAATTTCCTTTATGTGAAGGGTCTTCTGTTTCAGTAGTCGCTCTGGTAAGCTATTGTTCAAATCTTACATATATATGAAACACAATAGACAATAGACCAGTATAATTAAATGGATATTATTAAATTAGAGAGTGCCAACTATCAAGGATTAGTGTGAATGTAATAATCTTGATGCAATGAGAAATAATAAGCATGAAAATTAAGTTATAGGTTAGGTCACATTAGGGAGAGGCTAGCTTGCTGTGAATTTTTTTATAAGGTTATGGTGTTAATTTTGGATTGGATTGAATAGTGTCTATACATTAATGAACATATTGGAATAGCAGAATTGTCATGATTCATTCTGATACATATTCATCAGTAAATTTTCTTGAACCTATCTGAATTGGAATAACTATTCAAATTTATTCATAGTAAATCTGGATGTAAAGTTTTATTCGTATAACATTTAGGTAATTTTAAATCTTGTTTGCTATAAGGAGTATTATTAAAATCCTCAGAAGGTTGATAGTTGCAGGATTCATGACTTACTTAACGGCAATTGTTTCCTGAAATTTTAGGTTGTGTGCGTGGTAAATAATTTCAAAGGAAGACAACCAGAAAATGGGCACATGCACAGGGACAGTGTGGGCCGGATGCCGATGATCAACATTCCTCGAGTAGAAAGCCCTTTGGAAAAGGTAGCATCTGTGCAGGTGACTCATGACTTCTGTTTTAGACCAAATCCAACAGTTATTTCTGCTTGCATATTCAGAAAGTGTGCAGTTACTATTTTGCCTACTTAACCTCAGAATCTAAGGTGTCATTTAGCAAGCATTCATCAATGGAAAAATCATCTTAGAAAATGCATACTTCATTTAAAGTACCATAGATATCCCTTATGCTAGAAGCTTGATGACTATGCAGAGAACTCATTCAGCACTTTGCTAGAGTATCTAAGAAATACTGTTCATTGACCTCACACATAGGCAGAATAAAAAGATACATTTATTTTCAAAGATATCCCTTTTTTTAATAAAGTATACTCCATTTCTCCCATGTTCTATGTCAATAGGAAAGTGCTTCAAAAACTGTCATTGCAGTGCACAGGAGACATGTACTGAACCTCAGTGCACAAAGGCCAGGCAGCTCGCCAGCTCCTGTGCTTCCTTGATGGAAGAGGTACTGAGGTTTAGGATGGGCTGAGTCTGTGCACAGATATTGTTTGGAACAGCAGGTCCAGGTCTCAGTGGGTGTCACTGTGAGCAAGAAGTCAAGTACTTTCCAAAAATTGTTCTTGCAACTTCTGTGAACCAGATAGGGGTATGTTTCCTAAATGCTGCTGTGGTTCTTTGCAATTGTAATTAGTTAAATGATTACTCAAGGGCTAGCTCACAGCTTCTTTCCAGCCCTGGGCTCACATATTTTAATAAGTTCTTTTTAGTTTAAATTAAAATATAATTACATCATTTCTCTCCTTACCTCTCTTCAGCTCATCCCATGTGCTCCTTCCTTGTTTTTTCTCAAATTCATGTCTATTTGTGCTTTGTTCTCATTTGTACCGCTCTCCTGCTGCTCTCTTTTTCCAGCCCACCAACTCTTTACCTCCCTCCCCTCAGACAATGTCCCACTCTGCCTTATTATTTGTAGAATAAATCATAAGATACTCTTTACTATAACAAAAACAAATGTTTTATTTTTGAATGAGTAGAAGTCAATGTGTAGGGTAGGGTGTGTTCTTAGCACACTTTAAGGCTCATGCGGTCAGTAGGACACTGTTAAGTATGTGTCACAGCATAGCCCAGGTACCAACGTAGTTTGTTCTATTTATGGGATCCCATGTGTTCACATGTGTTCAGATTAATCCTGTGTGTCGTATCCATTCCTCAGTCTCACTTCTACACTTACTTGGATCCCCATTACATCTCCCTCTCAATTTCACATCCTCCTTTTAAAATTACTTTAGAAAAAAAAAACCCACTAAGTCCAATTCGTGCTTTCCATATGTGCACGGGTGTGGAATCATCCATGAGACATGGCTAACGTACTAGTGATCAACCCATAAAGAAAAGTGATTCTTCCTCCTGCAGCATCAATTAACTATCAGTGATCTTCAGGTAGGACTGGGGCCTAAGGAGCTCTTTCTTCCCCATCTAGTGCTAGAAATTTTAACTGGCTTGACTTGTGCAGGTTAGCACAGCTGCCTAGAGTTCATGTAAAAAGCAGCCACATCATGTGGATCCAGGACAGTAAGTTGCAGCATTTCTCCTTATCTGCTGGCTCTTAGGTTCTTTCCACTTCATCTTCCATGATGTTCCCTGAGACATATGCAGGAAAGAGCTGATGCTGAGGTCCTGCCCGTGGCTGAGCACTCATGATCGTCCACTCTTAGATAATGAGTCTCTGGATTAATTGACTGCCACTGCAGTAGAAAGCATCTGTAACCAAGGTGAGGAGCAGCACAGGTTGACTACCATAGCCATAGCCATTTAGAAGACAATTTGACAACATGGCCTTTTGAAAAATAGCTTTAGTAGGTGCTCCCCTAGGTCCAATGAATTCCCTAATCATGCTTACAGTACCTGGCATGAATTCCCTCCTGCGAAGCAGGCCTCAAACCCACATACACAGTGAAATACTATTCAACTATAAAGAAATCTAAACTCATTGACTATGCAGAAAAAGTATAGAAATGGAAAAATAAATGTACCGAGTAAGGTAAACCAGGTACCCAAAAATGAAAACCATATATTCTCTTTTGTATGTGGATTCTTAGCTTCAATTTATTTTAAACCTGGAATATATGCGGAATCCAGGAAACTAGAAACAAGTCAGAAAAAGAATGACTATGGGAAGCAGAAATTTTAGAATAGAGTTGAAATGAGAGTAAAGAGGGGTAATGCTGAGGACAGAAGGGTTCTAGTGGGTAGCGGAGCAGTGAGAATGGAGAAATGAGGGGCCAGGGGAAGGCTGAACCAAAATGAAATGTACGTGACCTTGCAAAGCCAGGAGTAAGAGCTCATAGTACAATATGTGATATGAAAGAGTAGCGTACTGTGAGCTAAAGATTTATTTGGAGATGGGCACAGGACATAGGGCAAAAGGAAGACCAGAAGGTGAACGAAGCAAATTAAGGATGTAAAGAAGAAGCTTGTGAAACCTTGCTAGTTTGTAAGCTAAGTAAAATACTGATTTTCTAGGAGTAAGGCGAGCTTGAAAAGCAGTACTCCTCATCTGTGTGCATGCTAGAAGATATGTTATTACATGAAAAATATCATGTCAGTATGGCTTACCTTCATGGAAGGTAAACAGGGAAACATTAAGATAATACAGGTTACTGCTTTATTCTTGGTTGCCCATCAACACTAGAGGCTAAGTCCCTATTGCTGAAGATGCCATTTATTTTAGCTGCTGGAAAGAAAAATTAGCCTTGAATTGACCAGGAACTGTCTCATGTCTGGCTAGCTATCATAGTAATATAAGGTGCTATGCAGGCTTCTCGGGGGAGAAAGGACAACAGTGCTCTTATTTATATAAGATATATATGATGCTATAATACCTGCATGCTATAATACCAATTTGCCAGGCAAGAGGGACCCATTAGTTCACTAGTGGCAACATTGTTTATGAGGATGACCAATCACTCTCTTGATTGGTTTTGAGGTCTGGTATACTTTTGTATTGATGGTGTGTGTTTGTTTTTCTAGACAGTGCGTTGAAGTCTAGATGCTCTGAAACTCACTCTGCAGCTCAGGTTGGAGTTCTCTGAGCTCACAGAAATCCCCCTGTTGCAGCCTTCCAAATGCATTATGACTATCATGAGCCTTCTTGACTGGGATATTTGATAGGATTTAAGTGGTGAATGGGAGTTGTGTCTAGTGTGATATGTGGGTTCATAGAGGTTATCAAAAACCTAAGAAATTACTGGAAAAAAGAAAACTCATGAAGATTCAAGACCTTCTCATAAGTGTAGAAGAATATTGTACAATGGGAATGAATTCTTTCCTGTAAAAATGAGATCTCCTATGGGACAAAACAAAAGAAACAAGGAAAATTATTTTGTCAAAATAGAATATCTGCTTTAAGAGAGATTATTTCATTTCACTGTAGGAATTCCCAAACTGATACGCAATAAGTTGTGTAAGATGCTGTGGAGGGAATAGACACATTTAGGTGAGCATGGGAATACTAACTAGTAAAGACACAGTACTAACAGTGGCTTCTAGCTTACAGTCACCAGTATGTGACCACAGTTTCTATGTACTCCACAAAAGCAGTTCTATTCTCCTCAAGTGTATTTTTATCACTCCCGACAACTTATAAAGCAAAGATTTGTAGCAACAAAGATGGCTAATAGTCTGTCAATATCTCCTCTTCCCGTATTCCTTGTAGTGATGGAATCCCCTGACTTTAGCTTCAGCAGCCCTGCTGCCCAGACGGCTTCCTTGCTATTAGGTGTGATGATGTGAGGCATTCAGACCAATAGATGTGAGCTAAATCTATATGATAAACCTGTTTGAAGATGCTTGTTCTGGGAATTCTGTACTCTTCATAAGTGGAAGAGACATAATGACTGGAATGATCTTGTAAGTCACTTCTCAAGATGACTAATATACCCTAGAAATCAGGCTCATCTACAAGCTCATGGAACAGCACCCACAAACCCATGCCAGATATTTCTGAAGTTAAAGTGAGATACTCTGTCTCTTTGGAGTCATTGGATTACTTCAATATATTTTCTGTGGAAGTGTAGCTGAAATCCTATTATCATTAATTTATGCATTTTGTAACTAAAAAGTTGAACTTCCAACTGGGTAAGGCACTTGCAAAAACCCACATCACTGATAAATGATAGAGGAAACATATGCATTGTAAAGAAAGATTTAAGATAATATCTGCCAGAATACATATCTTTAAAAAAACAAATAGCTGCAAAATAGATCCTGTTTTTACTTAGTAAATAAAGGCAGAAATAACTGAAATTAAATGAAAAGTCTTAAACATATTTTGAAATAAATTGGCAGGATAAGAATTAGCATCTTGGGCTAAAAAGATGTCTCAATAGCTGAAGCATTTGCTGCTCTTGCAGAGGAGCCAGGTACAGTACCTAACACCCTCATGATGGCTCACAATAATCTACAACTCCTGATTCTGGGAATCTTACTCCTCTTCTGGTCTCCTAGGAAATGATGCATGCACATGATTGACGTGCATGTAGGCAAACACTCATTTATGTAAACTTAAGAAAAGGAATTAGAAACTTTTGTTTTGCATACCTCTGAAATTAACATGGCAGTTACCACAGGTTTTTGAATTTAACCTTCTTGTTTCCATGATGTTCTTCAGTGGCTATGTAGCATCACCCTATGTTCTTATATCTATTTACTATATTCTCTGTGGTCAAAATTCCTATTACTTATTCTGTGCTACTTCATTTAATTTATAATCAGTTTTGCAATATTAGGTTTTATGAGCAAGAATTTTCCATTGGAATCCATAAATTGACAGAGATGAATGTTTATAAACTTTTGCTATTAATTTTGTTTTCTATACTAAGTCCATGTGCTTTCTGTCTTGTTAATTTGGGGAATAAGGCTGAGATGAAGCAGATTCTGTGCTCTCTTGCTTGCTGGAATGTATGAAGACCACATCCTCTCTGTTCTTTTTATTTCTGTTCCCTATCAGAATTCTTTCTTCATTGGACATGGCCTATATTTATGACCACATTGTGGTAGAATTACAGCAGGTATCCTAGGGATTTCCTGGAAGCCTATTTTATTTTACCCTTTGAATCTTCACTGCCAGGAGGCCATGGACCTCTGTTCCTCATCCAGAATGAGAGGGTGGTCACATGACTGAAGTTCAAGAGACTTTTACTTTTTTTTCTTTTTTTTTCCCCAAAAACAAGAGGGTGGTCATGTAAAAAATTCCCAAGTGCTTTGATTTCAATATCTGGTTGTTGGAGAGTGTCATTTACTCCTTCACACTGGTCCTCTGATGAGAGATGAGGAGGCTTTTGTTAACACTGGTGTTTGGGCAGGGCCAATAGCTTCAATATAATGCCATGCCACACTTTTGTTTTCATGTTTGCGTGCTTCTTCTGGAAGTAATATTAACTTTTAAACCGCTTATGTTCCAAGCACACGTTTGATGAACTATAGCTTACTGTATAATTATAATATACAAGCACATTTTATTTCTATGCCAGTGATGTATCCTTTAATTGTAGGGAGTTTTTCATTTGGTGAAATACCATCACTTATGAGGAAGAGTAATGGGTTCTCTCAAGCTAAGTAAGTCTGAACATTCATAGCACTTTATGAAATGAATGATTCATTTTTGTAAACTTGTTTAAAAGATTCCAGTGTGAGAGTTCTTTAAGTTAGTCACAGAACACTTAGAACAGTGTATGGTACCTGTGAAACTCAACAAGGCTTATTATGATTATGATTATGATTATGATTACAGTGATAAAATGCAACAGGTACATCAAAATACAAAAAAAATCTATTGTAAAGTATTTAAAAAATAAATTTTGGTGGGATTAGGGTGTTTGAAACTGGGTCTTATGTAACCCAAATTGGTCTCAAATTTTCCATATAGCCTAGGACAACCTTGAAATTCTGATCCTCCTGCCTTCACCTAAGTTCTAGTATTGTAGGTGTCTACCACCACATTTGATGCAAAAGAAATGTTATGTATATAAAATCTTGTATATGTGCATAGTGAAGGCAGTTATTCAAATACCACACAAGATATTCACCTCTACTATAAGTAGAGGAGTGTGGGTATGGTGAGGTGAGGGGAAGAGAGAGGACAGAGAGAGACAGAAACAGAGAGACAGAGACACACAGACACAGAGATACATGGAGACACAGATACAAACAGAGATGGACACAGAGAAGAGAGAGGCAGAGACAGAGGCAGAAAAAATAGAAACAGTGAGAGAACAAATACAATAAAGCTCAGACCTTAAGAGAAAATGAGACTGTGAAACAAGATCCCAGGCCTTCCCTTTACTTTCTGCTTCTCCTCTTCTTTTTTCTGACTCTAGTTCTTCCCCCTTTCTCTGTCTCTCTCTCTGTCTCTCTCTCTGTTTTTCTCCCTTCACTTCCTCCTTCTTTCTCTCTATAATCAGATGCCATGATATGTGCTATTCATGAATAAATGCACAACTAAAGATCATTACAGTTTTATAATATTCTGTTTTCTTAAGCTGATTACTATAAGGTTCTACTTCCTCATTAAACCCATTAATTGATATTTTCAGACTGACCAATAAAAGAAAATCTCTCCAAGATAATTTACATCCCTCTTCTATTTCCTTTTGAAATATGTTCTGTCTATTTTTCTCTGCCAAATTAAACACAGAAATCTCGCTTGTAGCTCCCATGTACTCACTTCAGGGTTCATATTTCCTTGGTCCACCTGCAGTCATCTTAAGTCCTATCAG
This sequence comes from Ellobius talpinus, assembly GCA_001685095.1. NCBI lineage: Eukaryota > Metazoa > Chordata > Mammalia > Rodentia > Cricetidae > Ellobius > Ellobius talpinus. The sequence goes on from LOJH01017475.1 coordinate 10,157, forward strand.
TACAGAGGCTATGGCTTTTGCATATGCAGGCATCTTTCCTTTATAGACTCTCTTAAAGTTTCTACTCTCTCATATCCAGGGAATTAGCTCCCTTTGGATACCAAACCTCCCTTTCTCCCAAACTCATTCTGTTTGCTTCCTCCTTCAAGGCTCATTTCCAGCAGAACTGGCAGCGTTGTTAGCTTCGGGATGTTTCCAGAAACTTGAAACACTATTACTTCCCCTTGGGAATGCAAGAATCAAGGACCTGTGTTTTCTTCTAGGAAATGATGATGCAACAATTTATAGTTCTACTGTCTTTTATCTCCTATTTTTAGGAAGAATAAAGAAGGCCTTGACATCATAATAGTTGATTATCAAAGCAAATTACTGCAAATTTTAGTAATTTCTACCAAATACAGCATAAATAAACCCATGTTGAGGGAAATACTTCCCCACTCCAAACTTTGGTCTTGATTCATTCCAAATGAAAGAATTCTTTATAAATGAAATGGGGATAACCAAACTGAGTGGGTAACTACTTTCATTCAAAACAATAAATACCAGTAAAGTAAGATGGCTACATGGTTAAGAGCACTGTCTGCTCTTCCAGAAGACCCAGGTTTGGTTCTCAGCACCCACTTGGCAATTCACAATGGTCTTTAGCTCCAGACAGTCTCCCAAGAAAAGATACAATCTTTTTTATTCTTTGGGTACCAGGCACACATGTGGTTACATATACATGTAGAAAAAACCCTCAAACATATAAATAAAAACAAATATTTAAAATTAACCAAGCAGATCAAAAGCAAGAGAAACAATTGCCTTCAACTACCCTACCAACTTTATGGAGTAGAAATTAAGCTGCACAAACCATGATGATATATAGTGGGTCAGCAAACACTGAATGAAACTATATAGCAATAAAGTTATCTTACTGAAAATGCACATGATCTGAATCTCCTCACACATGCTATCTTTTTATTCTCTAAATGAGGACAGAAAACCACATCTTGTAGCTTCTTAACTCAGAAGTTGAAGATTCCATAAGAGAAATGTTTAGATTGTTCCTGAATTCTTTCTCACACATTTTAGGAAATTTAACTGAGCTAAATATACTTTATACCAAGTGGGGGTGATCAGAACATGAATTTAGATCCCTTAGTGTGACATTGTGACAAACATGAGGGACAGTGTGATACTTTCTATTACCCAGGCAAGGATGGGTAGGAGGGAGATAAAGCAAAGGTGGTACAGTTAGTAACCTGCTTGAGCATGAGGGGTGAGTTGGGATCTCTGGCATGCACACAAAAGGCAGGTGCTAGGTCCTTTCCCCTCCATCAGGGAACCCTGACTGCTCTTAGGACTGGAGAGGGAGGGGGAGGAGGAGTGGGGGGAGG
>LOJH01017477.1:0-10888 GCA_001685095.1 Ellobius talpinus
CCCATGCTCCCTGACATGATGATAATGGACTAACCCTTTGAAGCCCCCAATTAAATGCTTTCTTCTATAAGTTGCCTTGGTCATGGTGTCTCTTTCACGGCATCAGTACAGTGACTAAGACAGGTGTCCTCCATGCCACCAAGCTGGGCAGGTCAGGGCACATCTGCCAGATGGCTTGTCACTGGGATTTATTCTCTGGTAACTTTTGCAGATTCTGGATTTCTCATCTGTTCGGGATCTCCACCCTCTTTTCTGGTCTCTAAGCCTTGCTCCCTGTCCTTTCTGGGCCTTCCTCACCCACTTGCCATCCTGACTGCAGTTACTATCCCAGGTGTCCTCTTGGGGTATAGGTATTGGGGTGACTGCCCCTGATTATAGAACGAATGCAGCCATTGCTCATGTCCTCGAAAAACTGAAGATAAAAACAAAACAAAATGTAAATACTCGCTTTCAGGAGCAGGGACATCTTGAAGCTAGGGCAAGAGCCTTGGCTACATTATCCTCTGGCAGATGTTTATATTATAATTCCCCACATGTACATGTAATTTGCCAGCAATAATATAAGATGAGTCGTCTCATGAGTCTTGCATTTGGAAGGAACTTCTGGAACAGAACCTACTTTTTTCGAGTACCTAATAAAATTCATAGATTTCCTCTATAAGATGTACATACCTGATACTTCTAAAATCTAGCATTTGTTTTCAGAAGCATCACAGATCCATTCATGAAAATTCAAACTCTGCTTTGGGATTTTTTTTTCTTCTTATCATCAGGGTCATAGGATCCCAGCATCTCTTGTCATGGAAATGCGGTCAACATTCCAGTTTTTAAGAGGGCCTGTGGGATGCTTGTGGCCCTCTCACAGGGGACATCTGGGTCTCTGTTAAAGTCAATGAACAGTGCACACCTTTGCTGCTTATAACTTTATTTCCTGGTCTGAGACACAGCAGACTTGAGAGAGGAGCAGGTGTTACTGCAATCATACATAACAACGATGGTGGGTGTCTCTTCTGGGAAGCTGGTAGCTGAGTGGTCGTGCATCAAATGTAACAAAGCCATGAAAACCATCAAAAGTGCACCCTGGATTTTGTTTACTCAAAGAGAAACTGAGGAGGGGCTGTGGAAATGAGAAGAGGCAGCACCTTCCGTTGGCTTTCACGTTAATTTGTAGGTAAGTAGAGAACACGTCTGGGCCTCATTACACCAAAAAGTTATATAGGTAGGAAACAGCAACAAGATCAAAAGAGAGTTAAGGGCAAATGGGAAAATCAATAGAAAGACATTCTTTGGTCACAGACAGGAAGAGTTCATACAGTTAAAATGCCAGTACTACACAAGGTGCCCCCCCAGGTAACTGCTGGGGACACTGGGGGACGCAGTTTGAGGAGGTTCACCATATCTAGGCTCATCGTATTTAGGATTTCACCATTTTCAGAAGGAGACTCCAGCTAGGACAGATGAAAGGAGTTATTGGAAGGTGATAAAGGTCGCAGAACTGGAGGTGGGAAACTTGGCTTCTCCACTGAGCTAAAAAAGCAGGTGTCTCGTCATCCTTATGCCATGGCAGAGACTCTGTCCAGAGTGCCAGCTGGAGCCGCTGACCCTCTGATGTCACACCCACCTGCGAACGCCAAGCCAAGGGTTAGGTTTCATACCTCCCCCATACCTTATACTCGTCCATACACTCTTTACCTCCTACAGCAAGGAGAGAAAACAGTCCCTCTCCCTAGGCTTCTGCAGCAGAGAACAAGCACCTAAGAATATTCTCTGCCTCAGAAATTGTGAGGGAAGAGTTATTACCTCAAAGGAAAGGTAGTCTGGGCAGGTCCAGGAGCGGATGTGAGGCAAACCAGCATCCGGTGCATGACTGTAACAGCAACCTTCATGCCAGTCCCTGCAAGTCCTGGGGAAACACCAGACTCCTATTGAGCATGATCCAAGCCCGTAAAGACTGGATAACGATGGCCTTCCCTGGGCACCTGTGTACATCTGGAGGCGCAGGTGCTTTGGAGCCAGGTCAGTCAGGTTGTTGTGCAGCAGTTTCCTCGGAATTGGAACCGTCCCTCCTGGAGAGAGGAAGGCTTTAAAACTCAGGAGACTCAGGAAACTCAGGAGACATAGAAAACATCCCTCCATTGTGAACCACTGCTGGGGGAGGGGAGACTCATTGGTGGAACTGCCTACGAGTTGTGCAGGCTTCTTGGGATGTACCTTTTATGAGTGTCCTCCCCCATGCTGGGCTATGCTTTCCAGTGATGTAGCCTCTTTTGAGTCACCCACAATCTTATCAGTAACCCCAACAAATTTATTAGCTCTTGGAGCCCTTCTTGGGTGAAGTTTTGTCTTTGATCAATCAGGAGTGTCCTATCTGGAGTGAATCGGCATGCATCCCTGTTGTGGAATATTCCTTTACCCTGTGTGAAGATATGCCATTGTGGTTGGGTTAATGAAAAGCTAAACTGTCAAGGACTAGGCAAGAGGTATAGGTGGGACTTCTGGAGAGAGGGAAGAAGAAAGGGGGGTCATGAGCTGGATGCAGAGAGAACAAGACATGCAGGGAGAGAGGTAAAAGCCACGAGTCACGTGGAAGCACATAGATGAACAGAAATGGGTTAATTTAAGTTATAAGAGCCAGTGGGACAATCCTAAGCTATAGGCTGAGCTTTCATAATTAATAAGTCTCTGTGCCATTTTTTGTGAGCTGGTGACCCAGAGAAAAATCCGTCTACAGATCTCTGTCGCTCCAAGAAAAGTCAGGCAACACTGGTCTTCAACTTGGTAGTGTAGCCTGGCTTCTTTTTGTCTGTCACAGGATGTGGCAGCTCTGTTGTGTGATTTCTATTGTCTTAGCACTTATGATCATAGACTCTTTCCACTGAGGCCCAGGAGGAGGCTGCTGCAGCTTGACAGTCACGGGGACCATGCTGGCCTAGGCATATATATCCAAAGAACCTCTAGGCAGACAGACTATGAAATATGGTGATATTATCGCCTTTCTCATGCAACTGGAACATAAAATGACTCTCCTGGAAGAAGGATGACAAGCACATCCTATTCCTAGTCTCTGAAATCTGCACACTTTGGCTGGTTCTGGGTCACAGCTAGGGGAGGGAAGGAGGCCAGCAAGCAGACAAGGGCTGACTAGACCCTGGTGCATAGTGGGGCTACAAGAGGAGTCAGGTCAGACTCCAATCAGAAGAGGGAAGGAAAAAGTCTCTTCACCATAGAGAAGCCCCAGTTCTTAGAAGGTCCTCTTCAGAAGATAAGCAGCCACCTACTTTTGCCCTGAGGTTTCTCTTCCCTCTGGTATCTGAAATCATGCTGGGATGTAGTTCCATGGCAGAGCACTTGCCTAGCCTGTGTGAGGCTCCCGGTTCAATGCCCGGCACCATGAAAGTCAAAGTTAGATAAGATATTTGAAATCGTGCAGCCATGGAGACGGTTCCAGGTGATATTATACAAGAGATCACTGCCTAACATAGGCAGCATTTATGAATGTTCTGCCCAGTTCCCTCTCCTGCCTTTTCAACTCAACACCTAATAAAAGATCTGGATTCCAACCAGATTGCTGTGCAGCTGCTGATGGGAGTACTGACACGCCCTGTGCATGGACCTGTGCTAAACACTTCCTGGGATGGCCCCACTAGCTTTATTGCAACCTTAGGGAAACTGTACTCATCCTGGTGTAGCGGATGAGGAGACTGAAGCCCAGCGAGGAGAGGTGACTAGGCCAGCTGAAAGGCAGGATGTGTGTATCCGGAAGAGCCACACTCCACACGTGTATACCAGGAGGTGCTGCCTCCTTCTCCTTCCACATGGCTGTCTCTCTAAGAGGGACTTTCCAAGAGAGAATAATTAATATTATTAGATCTCAGCCATCATTTTCTCCTCCCCCTCTTCACTGCATCTTAGTCATTTCCCCTCAGCCTCAAAGCTCCCAGCATGAGCTGTTGGCATCAGATAAATGTGTGAGGCAGAGCAACCCTTGACAGAGGATTAGGATTAGTTACCTGGGTCTCAATTGTTAGATTGGTGTTTTTGTTTGTTTGTTTGTTTTGTTTTTTAAAAAAGTGAACACAAAGTGTATCTATACTCTGTTTTTTATCCGGCAGTCTTTTGGTTGGGAAGGAAAGAAGGAAGAATACTGAGAGAGTTAAAAGGAAAGCCCAGGGCTGCCTTGACAACGCAGTCACAGGACCAAGGTATGCGTGTGAGGAAGGGGGGTCATTTCCGATCTTGGCAATTATTGTAGACTGAGCGCTGTTTATCCTTAGTTTTCTGTGGCTAACATGGGGGAAATTTTGGTGGTCCTTGGGGACCTAGGGGGCGCTCAGAGACCTGGAAACCCTGGCTCATTTTTGCTGTACTCAATAAGCTCAGAATGCACAGAAAGAACCTACTGCCTTCCCAATCAAGGACACACTCCCCGATTCCAGTTCGAAATGCCTTTTCTGAATCTCCAGACCTTCATTCTGCACTTCATAGCCAGCTGACAGCCAGGCTCACTTTGGTGTGTGCTCAGTTCCAAACAAGCTCCATTTCAAAGTTCACGGAGCCGGAAGGCCAGCTTTCGGGATTAAAGTCCCTGGACGATTGCTCTCCAGGCACAGCTAAATAATAAGAAAGGTAAACATCAACTGGACAGCCTCAGAACTGGGCTGGCTGATCATGGCAGCTTAGCTTTGATGATGGCGTTGAGGGGGCGTTGCAGACAGGACGTTGCCCAGAGGCTTCCAGTGGCAGCCTCTGCTTTTCCTCCTCAGAGATTTCTCTGTTAAAACCTTCACACACACACCCCCAATAGCAGCTCCCAGCTGCTGAAGGACAGGCATGCCAACCAAGGCTGTCCCAAAGGGTTCTGGATAGAGCTCCATCGGCTTTCGCTCTGACTACTATTGCAGTAGCATGTCACACTGTTCCTGGCTCCCCAGAGCATGACCAGAGCATGCAGCCCTTGTTCTAAAGTGTCCCAGGGGCCTGAAGTGGAAACTCACCTTCCCCCTGGTCCAGAGCAGTTAGGATCATTCCTCATACATTCCTTTTTGTTCTTCATCTACTTTGAATGTCTCAGGATGTCCCTGGGGTAAAAGCACTGATGTAACTCTCTGATGAGACGAGGCCTGACGCCTCGCTCATTTTGAAATACTGACATTGGCGGGGGAAAATTACTCAAGCTCTCTTGTTCCTTTCTGGGCCTAATTAAGTGGCTCTGCAGGTGACTCAACGCTTTTATTTTTCAGAATGACATCAGACTTATTTTCCATTTTAATAGCTTGGTTACTTCATCGATTTTTTTTCTTTTTAAAAATCCAATTTCACTTTCTAGTGCTTCCCCAGCCCCCACATCTGATTTTTCTTCCACCCCAGGAAACGCTAACTCTCACTGAGGCTACACTCCAGATGTTAATGCTGCCTCTGCATTTTCTTCAGTTCTGAGCCAGCCCCAAACCAAAATCTGGGAAAGGAGTTGAATGTGTGGTCTTTATTTGCTAAGGACCTAAATCATTTCACCTAGTGTTGGAGTGGTCAATATTTACTATCTGGTGCTGTTTCAGCTGTGTTACAAATGGCCACCAGAGGAGAACTTTGTCCTGGAGGTGGTGTCTGGGTCCCTGCAAATGTCACGTGTTTGCACTCCTGGATGCTCCTTTCTGCACTGCAGCTCCCCCCACCAATTCAAGGAGAGCGATTCAACATCACAAGCTTGTTTTGAGCCGCTTAACTATTTCTAAAGCAGTGAGCCCTGCTAACCTGGAGGTCAGCCTTTGTTGGCATTTCATAAATCCCGTAGTTTGGAGTAAATGTAAAAATTAGTCATCTTAAGGTGACATAGTTTGGACTCTGCTTTATAAAAGGAAAGCAGATGAGAGTGTTTGTATGTTTTGCCAGTGTATGGGGGGATGGCGGGGGCAGGGCAAGCAAGCATGCTTGGTGGGTTTCACTCAGTGGATTTCATTTTTGTTTTAGCTCTGGCTAAAAGGACTTTTTCTCCCAGGCAGATGCCCTGTTTTAATTTCCCCCAAAGAGCCTTCTCAGTGAGGGCAAGGACAGCGTGCCAGCTCTGGACTGAGTTGGCAGTGAAGACTCAGCTAGGCCCCACTCCTTACTGAATGCTGGTCACAGAAGATCCTGGTATAGTCAGCTGACCCAGTCCCTAGAGACCAGGGCTTCCTTTGGGACAGCCTAACTGATGAGAGCAAAGGTTAAGTGACCCCTTCTTCTCCGAGGCTCAGTTGAAACCATCACAAGGACTTAGAGTCACTCTGTCATTACCAGGAGAGGTCAATGACACTGTGCACACAATAGGGACTCATTAAATCTTCCCTTTCTCCCTTCTTAGGAAAAAATTATTCAGTAATGAGTATTTTCTCTGTGAGAAGGGTATTTGCATTCTTGTTGTTATTGTTGTTTTGTTTGAGAATGTGAGTGTATAAGGAATGTATTTCTCTGGAGAATGGAGATTCTAGCAAGGCCAGGGAACACAGGTGAGGAGGCCGGTGTGAGAAGAACCAAACGCTGGCTAGAGAAAGAGAGGAAGACGACCGGGGAAGACAGACTGTTTTAGGCAAGGCCTAGGGCTCCTCTCTGTGAAGTGCTGTGGTTACCAGGACCTCTCCGGGATGGGACCAAACCCCAAGCTCAGTGGGAACACAGGGAGGATCTGGTATATTGGTGGCTTAGAGCCCAACGGTGGCTGTCAAACATGGTACCCAGAGCTTATTTTTGGAGATGTTGCCTTTCATCTCCTGTACTGGAGATCTAAGTTCAAGGGACCACCTAGTCACAATCTTGCTAGCAGAGTTTACATACAACACATGAGAAGAGGAAGTATGTGTGTGTATGCTTACATGAGAAAGAATTTCTGAAGCATTAGCTCACTCCAGGTTTTATCACAATGCAGATTTGCTTCAAATGAGACAGGAGTCTGGATTGAGAAAGCAGGACAGGATTAGAACAAGGTCAGCTGACTATGGCAGCACACTCCTTTAATCCCAGTATTCTGGAGGCAGAGACAGGCAGATTCACTGTGAGTTCCAAACCAGCTCGATCTACATAGAAAATTCTGGAGCAGCCAAGAATTGCAATGTAATTGAATACCCCATAATGTGTTCAAATGTTATATGCTAGCCAAAATACACTTGGAGAAGTTTTGAAGATGGAAAAGCCAAGCTCCCTGATATCGTTTTTACATGTTGTATTTGTGTGTTAAATTACCACACAGTGCTCCATTAAATACGCTTCATTCAAGTCATAGGGATAGAAAAGAGAGACATCCTAATCCTAAAACATAAAGTAGCTATTTCTAAGCCATCCATTATGACCAAAAGTTGTATCAGACACCAGATCGTGCTGGCAGAGATAGAGAAACATGAGCTGGGTACTTGCGCTGGTGTGAACAGTAACCAGGCAGGAAGATGACTAGCCTGGGATAGGCTCCCAGCAAGAACCAACAGACAATGAATACTAAGTGATGGGAGAAGTGGGAGCCTGCTACCAATCAGGAGTTCAGCCTATGCTGCCTGTGTGGTTTCCACAGCCCGGCACCATGGTTCTTCTGTTGGATTTGCTCCATAGACTTCATTCCCTTGTGTTGCCTGACTTCCCTGTTGGGGGCCACATCAGACCTAGAGATGAGCCACGGAGGCATTTGTGTCCACAGATCTTGTGGGAGAAGGTGGAGGACAGAGGTGGAGGACAGAGGTGGAGGAGAGTGCCAGCCTGTAGGTTTTCAGTGACTGTTTGTTGGAGAACTTGATCTCCTTGTTTCCCGGTCTATTCAGAGCAGTTCACCTCTGCTCTTAGAAATCTTCTGCCCCATCCTGAGGATCCCACTCTAGTGTGTCTTCCCGCACCAGCACTGTGGAGTGACCCCTGGGAACTACTCAGAGCCCTCTCTTCGGAGGACCTGCATGTGTGCAGTTGAGGCTAAGTGACCATGTCCTTCATGCCGTTCCTCAACACTGTGCTTTGTGGTGGTGGGCCTTGGACTGCTCTTTGAGTGGGATCCTCTTGGTCCCTACACTCCTGGCTTGAGAGGCGAAGGTGGGTGACTAGCTAGTCTGGGAGGGAGATGGCAAGCTTCTCAGGAGGCACTAGACTTAGTCTGCCCCCTGGGGCCTCAGAGCCTGAGGCCCTCTGCAGGAGTCTATGTTCTGGCAAGCTGGGCTGCCTCTTGGCAGGGTTCCCAGATGTGGAGTAATGAGGTCATCGGCAGGGAGGCTGAGGCCAGCCTCTGATAGGGCTGTGTCATTGTAGCTGTTCCGGGGCCTCTAGCTAAGGGGGCCATATTGCCCTTTCCTCTCACAGCTGGACTTGTGCTTGCTGCTCACGTTCTCAAAACAAATCTATCATGTTCAGAGATCATGCATACAAAGCGCACTTGGAAAAAAATGAGAGGAGGGGAGGAAGGGCCCCGGAGAGGGTGGGAAGGAGGGAGGAGATGAGGGAGGAAGGGAGGAGAGAAGGGAGGGAGGGAGGAAAGCAGCATGTTAGGGGGTGGCTGATGGACACAGCACCTTTTTTGCAAGATGTCACTCTTCTTTAGCTACTGGGACATGCAAGGGTTCATCTTGATGTGGTTTGTTCACTTCTTTACATATCTTTCCACAGCCTTCCATACCATGTGGTACATTTCAGGAGACATAGATCCTAGTCAGCATCCCTCCTGAAGCACTTCTGCCCTGAGTAGCACCTCTGTCCTTCCCCTGGGATCTGCCAGCTCTGCTCTGTGTCTGGAAGAGCCCTTGTCTGCACCACGACTGCTTGTCCTGTTGTCCATCGTTCCTAACACATTCTATCCTGGATTCCATCACCTGGGGCCACCGTCACAGGGCAGCTTTCCCCAGCCTCCACCCTCCCTACCTGTCCAGTGAAGAAGGAAGCTATATCCAGACCTTGCTGCAGAGCGGGCGGCGGCTCCTGGGCTGAGAATCAAGCTCCATCGGGCATTCTTGCTGCGCTGCTGCTGGTGGTGATGGGATGTCTTTAAGAGGATCCCTGTGCTCTCTAACATGGGGCGATCAGTACTCTAGATCCAGGGGTCCAGGTATGGCTCATGCAGAATCTGAGCCTGGACATCACAGACCTGATCTGCTTCTTAGCTCCGTCCTTCTAAATAGCGTAAATGAGTTCTTCCTCTGTTTTCCCAGCTTGGATTAACTTTCTTCCTAATCCCCTACATCATCCTTCTGTGTGTGTAACTGCAGCCTCCTTGGTTTACCCACTTAAGAGAGATCTCTTTTGGGTACCACCTTGGCCTTGCTTACCCCCTATATGTACCCTTCTCATCTGGAGATAGCAAAATGTCTCCAGGTAGGTGGCTCAAGGCCCTATGCCCCAGCCAGAAGGTAGCTATGCTGCATGCACCCAAGTCAGTGAACAGAGGCGAGGTTTCAGCGACTAAGATTGTGGTTAAAAACTACATTGCCAATGACTGACACATCGACAGACTGTGACCCATAGGACAGTTAACTCTGCCAAAGTACTGCCAACTGGCCCTGGAGGAGGGTCTGACAGATAGCCTGGCTTTGCTCTTGTACATAGACCACTGAGCAGAAAGGTGACTCTAAACACAAATGTGCGTGTAGACACATGTGTACTCACACACACACGTGCTAAACTCCAGTTTTCAGATTGGTTATTGTAGTAAACACCAGGCAGATAAGAATAAGAATGTATGGGGCCTGCTCTCTGGCAGCAGCCCAGCTTAGCCGAACAATAAAACTTGGCCCAAACTCATTAAGGGAAAAGAGTTACATTGAATCAAGATTCAAGGATAAGCACGTGATGGGGTGGGGCCTTGTGATGGTCAGAACTGGAGAAAGGACCTGGAGAGCCAACCCAAGCAGACAATAGCTGGCAACTCTGTCTCTGGGGCCCAGTCCTCTGGAGCAGATTCCAACTGATTTGAGGCCTGTGGCTGTTAGGTTTGATTTGTCAACTAGACTGGGCTCCAGTTAGAGATTTGGTGAACACTGTTCTGAACAGACTATTTCTGGATGAAGCACACTGCTCCTTCCCCACGTGGGTGGGTGGGCTGTATCCTGACTACTGGGCGAAAGAAGGCAGGCCAGGAGCCACAGGGGTTCTTCCAGTTTAACTGCCTTCTAGCAGGGACATTGTTGCTCTTTTTCTGTCTTCAGACTCAGACTGAGATATCGCAGGCTCCTCTTGGCTCTGGACCTGCTGGGCTGACCTGGAGCCTTTATCTTCAGCTTTTCTGGGACTCCAGGGACTCTGCCCTGGGACCTTGTCAGCCTCCATTGTCACGGAAGCCAATTTGTCATAATTTCTCTCTCTCTCTCTCTCTCTCACACACACACACACACATTCTTCAACTTATGATGGGGTTACATCCTATAATCTGAAAGTAAAGTAAGTTTAAACAAACAAACAAAAACAACCTGCATTAAACCTTACAAGGAAGCAAACACAGGATGCTCACCACTTCTGCCTTCCACACCCTCGCAAAGCGACCCGTCCAGTAATCCTCCTGCTTCACCTACCTCTGTGCCAGAGGCGAAAGGTTCCTCACTCCCATTCCTGCCCTCCCACCCCCTTTTTGGGATAAAAATTTATTTCTTTGCATTTAATTCGTTGAAAGCGTCTTATTTCATTCTAGTAAAAGCATCAGATCTGAGCTCTCTCCTCATCCACGGCAGGCAGTGTTGTATAGCAGACCTCCAGAGCTCAGCATCTCGTTGGACTTGTCTGGAAACATGGCACCTGTTCATTAACACCTCTTAGTCGCCCCTCTGGAGTCCCTGGCAACCATCATTGGTGTGGGAGGCCCTTCTGTATTTGTGTTGCTTTCATTGGTTAATAAAGAAACTGCCTTTGCCTTTTGATAGGGCAGCCCTTAGATGGGCGGAGTCGACAGAACAGAATT
>LOJH01017477.1:11013-22271 GCA_001685095.1 Ellobius talpinus
TAAACTAATATGTGAGAGTTAGCCAATAATGGGCTGGAGATAATGGGCCAGGCAGCAATTTAATTACTACAATTTCTGTGTGATTATTTCGGGTGTAGGCTAGCTGGGCTGGATGGAAGAAAGAGGCCCCATGCTCTTTACAACACATCATTCTACTGCCTAAGAGAGCCCTACTTCATATGCTTTATGTAAGCAAGCAGTGTCCTGTGGCATCTATCAGTCCTGAGACTGATTTTACCCAGTGCTGTGTCCCCAAGCCTATCCAAGTTCCCACAGGTGGCAGACTCCTCCCCCTTTTCATTGCCGGGTAATACTCTGTTGTATGTATAGACCGTATTGTTCCTTGTCCCTGTCTATGGGCTCTGATGCTGCTTTCACATTGGTTACTGTCATCAGCACTGAGATGAACACTGTGTGATACAGTTTGGGATGTGGATCCCATGGCAACCAGTCAGGCTGGGTAGAATTACTACATTCCTGGAGGGCAAGGATGGCAGCTTGGACCAGGGTGGGGTAGAAGGAGATGGGTGTGGGACACATTTTCCAGTAGATAGCTCAAGTGCATTGCCTTAGGGCAGCAGTCCTCAACCTGTGGACATGACCCAGTAGGGGACAAATATCCTGCATATCAGATATTCATTATAATTCCCAGCAGTAGCAAAATCGCAGTTATGAAGTAGCAACCAAACAATTTATGTTCAGGGGTCATCACAACTGGAGGAACTGTATTAAAGGGTCACAGCATTAAGAAGGTTTAGAACCATAGCCTTATGATCTTCCTCCTTCTGTTTCCTCTCATTGGATAAACATGATCTTTCTCTTATCATGTGAGGGTCACCTCAGGGAATAGTTTAGTGATAACCAGCAGGCTGTGGGTGTGCGGCTCACTCTGATGTTTGGGAAGTCCTCAGCCTTAGCCCACTGTCCTCACAAAGTCACAGAACCTCAGTGTCCAAAGGCAGCTTGGAGCTCAGTGGGCCCATGTCTCAGGGTCCTCTTGACCATATAGGAGAGTGTTCTAAAGACTGGCTTTAAATGACTAGCTCTTTGTCTAAATACTTTGCCCCATCCGAATAACCCATTCCCATCTCCCTAGAGCCGGAAGTCACTATTCTACTTTATGTTTCTGTGATTCTGGAGTTGTGGAGACTCCAGTTGAGGATGCCTGCTCCAAAACCGTACTGGTACCCTTTCCCTCCCCTGTTGTCTGCTCCCTCTTCTCCTCACCCCAACCCTTTTCCTGATTACGACATCAGTACAGCTTTAGGCTTGAGTCTCCATCTTTTCACAAGGAGACCCAAGAGGAGGGACTTGACCCCAACCCCAAAGCCCACATCAACATCAGTGACTTAAACACTCAAGGAGCAACGGTGGGCCTCAGTGACACCGGAGGGCAGGGTGTCTTTTCTTTCATAGAAGTCTAGACTGAAGGAATCTCACACCCCTGGTTGAGTGGGCTCCCTTTAAGTTGCCTTCTAGAACATTATTTGTTCATAGCCAGCATTTTGACCACAGTGTCATGCCCCTCCATTTCCCCAGTGTACACTGGAAACAGTCTCTTGATGGATGCTTGCTCTATTGGAATCGGCATCCTACTGCAAGGAAACTAGATGCTCGGTGGCCTGTTGGGAAGGAGGAAAAAGAAGAGTGGAGGGGAGGAAGGAGCAGACCAACAGACAGCATCATTTAAGAGAAATTTGCTGTGTGTACATTGTTCTAAGGGAGACTTCTGGATATATGTATTCATAATCTCATCTACATTTACAGTATACTAAAAATCTCCCTCAGATTTTAGAACTGTAAGTTCATCTATGTACTTTATATTTATATTCTATAATTTCATATATTCACATAAGTGTATATAGTTTATATAAATATATACATATATAATTAACCTTACATATCCACAGATTCTTCATCAGTGAAGTCAACCAATCAAGAGTTAAAAAAAATTTAGTCATTTATTTTACTTTTTAGTTACATGTATGCTTGTGTGTCTGTATGTTGATGTATGCATGTGAGCACAGGATACCTGACTAGCTGGAGATGGCCAAAGGCAGCAGTTTCCCCTGCTGTTGGAGTCATAGGCAGTTGTGAGCTGCCCAACATGGGTGCTAGGAACCAAACCTGGGTCCTCTACAAGAGCAGTATGCCCTCTTCACCACTGAGCCTTCTCGCCAGCCCTTTTGAAAATATTTTTAATTCTGTATGTATGTTAAACATACACAGGCTTTTCTTTTTACTATCAGTGTTCTCTTTAAAATGCAGTGCTAAAATGCAATTTAAAAGGTGTTATTAATGGCTCAGAGATGATTTGAAGGACACAGGGAGATGTGTGAAGATGGTATGCACACAATCCACTACTTTATTCAGGAGATCTGGACATCTGTGGGTGATGGAACCGACAGGAGGCTTCTGAAACAAATGATCCGCGGATATGGAGGGACAGCCAAACACACACACATGTTCACACATGCATCTCACTCAGATGATCCACGGCTACGGAGGGACACACATACACACATATTCACACGAGCGTCTCACTCAAATGATCCGCGATACGGAGGGACACACATACACATATGTTCACACGAGCGTCTCACTCAAATGATCCACGCGTATGGAGGGAGAGCCAAACACACACATGTTCACACACACACACACACACACACACACACGTCTCACTCAGTTCTAAGATCACAGCAGTGAGTCGCACACTGTATCGATGCTGTCTCACACACTGACCACGGAGAAATGGCCCAGAGAGCCCACGTAAGCTGGGAATGCAGCCCCAGCTGTTTGGCTCAGATCTTGCATTTTATCTCCATCCTTATTTCCCTCCATTGTCGGCTGAGAATCTGTTGACTGGGATTCCTTGGGGACCCTCCCATGGTCCCTTCCCTTCAACAGGGAGGTGAGGACACTGGCCACAAGGGCCTTCTCATTCTCCTTGAGGAAGCTGGAGCCAGACCTCTCCTGATCCGGACCTGGGCCTCAGAGAGATGTGCCAAGTCCTTGGAGGACCCAGCAGCCCCTCAGGTGGCAGGCCTCTGCATTTTTCTGGTACTCAGTGGATCTGGGGGAACATAATGTCATCGTGTGACATAAGGCTTGGTGACGCAGGTCCATGTGGACTGACTGACCCTAACCCACCCACAACCGCCCCCTAAATAGGCAGGAACCCTGTGGCCTATGTGTAGCCTGGAGGGGAAGGGGTTGGCCACTTGTCACCAAGGGCTTTCAGAGGACATACCATCTTCTCGCTGCAGTCTTGGCCAGGTGGGGGCTACACCTTAGCCCTTGCCCACAGCTGCCCCTGCATCTCTGGAGGACAAGGTGCTTGCTGAAGGCTGACTCTGCTGAGATCACTACGACCCTCTGTTGCACCAGTGCCCAAGCTCTCCAGTTTCTTTTCCTGTTTCTTGGCCCGGGCTCCTGGTCTGTATTTCTGTTCACAAGAGATGTGAGGGGGAGTGCCAGGCTTCTAGAGCCAGATACCCGGCAGCGTGTGAGAAAAGAGAATTACAGCCTGCTAGTGAGGCCCTGTGCTTGAAGCCTGCTCCAGCGGTGTGAACAGTTGACACTAGGGGTAGTCCCACCATTATGTCTCCCTCTGAATATGATGGTGGCATCATTTAGAACTTTGGGCTGTTTTTACACAAACGTCCCTTTTCAGATTGGACCCTCTAAGAGTCTTGGTTTCAGCAAGTGTTTCTCTTTGTTCCTGGGGCATAAGAGGGGGACCCTGAAGGCTGCGCTTCTGTGGTCTCTCCAGCATGGAGTCATCTCCTGGTTTGTGTCCAGCAAAGTCAGTGGCCTTGGAGTTGCTGCTGCTGAATGACTGGGCAAGAAGGAGATAGTTGTCAAGTTGGACTTGGGAGAGTCCTTCTGTGTTTTTTCCACCATCCCCACTCACAGGGCTGACAGGAGAACTCAGGGCATTTTCCCCGTGTGGGCTGGAGCCACTGAGGCTCTGGCCATGCTTTGTAGACTAATGGACTAGGGTCTCCAGTCTTCTTAGTCGGCCCCAGGTACCTTTCCCAAGCCTGTCTCCTTCTTGGGCCTGAGCCTGGCTCAGACCCAAGGTACTCTGCACATGTGTGGGGAACCTGATTTGTGGTTTTGGATCCCAGCTCCACCTCTATAAAATTGCGTCCAGGCAGAATGGTGGGAAGCAGCACTTCTGTGACAGGCTCCTTGCAGGGTGCTTTTCTGTGACAGGCTCCTTGGAGGCAGCCGGGTGCTTTTCTCAGTACAACCTGGACTGAGGCCACCAGAGGGCATGTCCATACACAGTTTTCCACTTGAGATGGACCTGCCTGAATGTGGGGTCTAAAACACACTTCTTATCCTACTAATTCAGCAGACCCTAACAGCCAAGAAGAGCTTGCATCCTGAGTTCAGTGGAGAGAAGCAGGCTAGCTCTAGCTGAGGCCATCAGAATGGGGACAAATCCAAGGTTCCTGACCTGATCCAGAGAGAGGGGCCCCATCCCACCCCACCTACCTTTGGGGGCACTTATGATTCATAGTAACCCCTTCTAAGAGGAAAGACATCTACCTGGTAAGAATAGCTGTACCTAAGTACCAAGCCACGCATGGATTCAGTTGTCCTTCCGCTGAAAGGTCACACTTAGCCTTCCTGTCCCTCTCAGGGTTCCCAACCCCAGCTTCCCGCAACAGTTGGCTTCATGGAGTCCTTGTTATTAAATGGTTTTATTCATTTTCAACCTGATAAGCCCCAGCTATGAGCGTCTACCTCTTAATGTACAAAGGGCAGCTTTGCAAGCCCCACTCCCACCCCTCAGGATCATGAGTGCAGTCCATGACAAAGAAGGAAATGAAATCGTATTTAGAGGAAAAGCACAGAATCTGGGAGTTTATTCTCATAAGAAGAGGCAGAGCGGATGGGCTCCCCGTTATCATGTCTGTGGTTGAATCACAGCGTGTATTATTTTATTTTCAAATTCTGATGGAAGGCCATTGGTGCTGGTGAGCATACTTCTTGCAGATGCCACAGATCCCACAAGGGGATAGGAGTACCTCAGGACAGGCATGGAGAAAGCCTGTGTAGCTGGAAAGTGGGAACAGTGATTCTGAGAATCAAGAGAAAAAAGAAAAAAACAAAAACTAAACCTTTTTCACTTTCCCCCCAAACTGACAAATTTGACTTGTCAGATGCAAGTTCAACTTGTGGACAATCCACTAGCGACTGATAGTCACCATGGTAACTGCTGGTCATGTGTCAGCACCGAAGCCATCAAGACAAGAGAGCCGATTTCCAGATTGCTTTTCTTCTAGTAAATTCTGCGATGTCAGCCTAATTAACAGGAGCGGAATCGGGACTTTGGTTCAAGTAATTGGCAGGCATTCTTAAAGCAGAACAAAGATAATTTAACACCTTCTCTTCCTAGTCTCTGGGACTGTGCCAAGCTGGGGAGGGAGGCTCGGCATGTCTCCCTCACCTTCCGTCTGCGTTTGCCAAGCTCTAAGGAGACCGACTTTGTGGAGTCGTGTCTGGAGAGAGACCCGAATTATTCTTTTCAAGTTTTTAAAATATCAGAAACTAGTGGGAGAGGGAGCCAGGAACAAATTCAGAACTACCCTAGTTGCTCTTTTAAGAAGTTTCTGAGTTCCACTCCCTTGACTTCTAATAGCTATCTCCAGGCAAAAATACATGTATAATGGGTTTTCTGCTTCTGTGTGTGACACCACTGCTTCCACAGTAGAAAGGAAGGACCGTGCCCCTCTCAAAGCACATCTCTTAACTGAGTTTAAGGTTGGCCTGAATCTGAATTATCAGCACAGATCCCAGATTTGACCCCTGGTGTGACTCTAGCCTGTTACAAACATCTGTGACTCCCTGGCAAGACAGTGGTTTGGCAACCTGGTGCTCAGCCAGTGGCTGCCACCCATTGATGGCTTTTGGCTCTGACCTCTCCACTGCTGGGCATCAGCCTGTCGAAATCTGTGCCCAGGCATTCAGGTGGCTCAGTTGCATCTTGTCCAAGTTTCCAGAACTTTTCTTTTGTCTATCACCAGACAATAGTCCCACTGTCCTAGGGCTAATGAGATTTTTTTTTAAGTCAAAACATAATGATTTCAGACATGCCTTGGGCCTCTTTACCTTTCTTCTGGGACACAGTAGGGCTCAGCCAACAGTTAGGAGTCATGTTCTTCTCCAACACTGTTCCAGAGCGTTCATGCGTGGAGTAAGGGCGACTTTTAATCGACCACATTGGCCATTGCCATCTGCCTAGGGCGCCCAATCAAATTGTCTGTGAGCACGTGAGAGCTGGAAATAAACTAACAACAACAAAACAAACAAACAAACAAAAATGAAACAAAACAGAAGCAAAGGGTTTTCACTTGAAGTTCACTGGGGAAAGGCAGCTGGCGGCAGTCCCTTGAGTTTGGCTGAACTCAAAGGCAGGAAGAAGTGTATCGGAAGGGAAAAACACACAGTTCAAGGCTGCCTTGATTGGAAGCTGTTGGCAAGGGTAGCTGGAGGCAGCTAATGGGAAGCAAGGATCCTGCGCAATGGTAAGGGGCTTATTTCTCCGGCTATTTCCAAGTTGGAAGTAGACTCAAAAGCTGGGTATGCTTCTGCTATTTATCAATTCCTGGCAGTTTAAAGCCAATTGCAGAGAGGTTTGCAGGCTTCTGAACCCCATGGCTGTAGTCTGTGTGGTTAACGGCTCTCTCAGAGGGTGAGCAAGGCTGACTTCTCCCAGAACCTCCCCCAAATTAATCAGGAGCTGAACGGTTGGCTGCGGAAGGGCGTTATGATTTGAATAGGAAATACCATCCCCCACCCACCCACACACAAACTCCAGCCTTCATTATCCAAGGTTGAATGACAGATGGTGGGCTTCCTGGGGGATCTGATGTAATCAGAGGGTTTATCCATTCATGTCATGATGGGATGACACTGTGGCTTCCTGTCTGAGTGAACTGAGCAGCCTCTGCTGCATGCTTCCTCCAGCTGGATGCTCTGCCTCACTCTGGGCCTAGAGTCACCAGGACAGAAGACGGGGCTGAAACCATAAGCCAGAATCAATCGTCACTTCCTTAAATTGCAATAATACTAGCTGTTCCCTTGGCTCAACTGAAGTCACTCCCTTGGGGCTCAATCACCTCTCCTAGGTATTGTTGGGAATTTGGGAAGGCTGGTATGATGGAAACCAGTGTTAGGTACAATGAAGATGAATGGAAAACTTGGACCAGGTCATTGACCTCCATTTTCTCGTTCCTTCCCCCACTGCACCACCCTAAAAAGCTACTTCTTCACTGTCTCCAATAGGCTTTCTGCAGTGTTTCATCTTCATTCTGCTTCTTACGAAATGGATGATTTGTTGGGAAGGAACTCGGTGCTCATTTAGTCTTCCTTAAGAAACAACGCCGAAAGGCAAGTATTGAGTCCCTTCCTCTAAGTGCTGGCTAACATAGCTGGAGGGGGTTCTGAAATTCTGGGTCCTATGGGAGCCAACTCCATCCACAGAGTGGGCAGCGTGGCACGCAGACATGCAGCATTTCCAGACTTGCTGACATCAGCAACCTTCCTTTTGGCAGCAGAATTATTCTAGACCTTTCCAGAAATCACAAACTAGGGGCTTAGGGAAGCCAAACTCAAACTGGAGATGTTTTTGTTTGCTACACACAGGCCCGTGTGCATGTGCAAGCATATGTATGTGTGTGTAGTTGTAGTTGGACGTGTATGTCTGTGTATATTGAGGTCAGAGGGCAACCTCAGATGGTATCATCAGAAGCTGTCCACATTCTTTGAGATAGTTCTTATTGACCTGGAGCCCACCAATTAGTCTAAACAAGGCTGGCCAGCCCGCCCCAGGGGTCCTCCGGGCTCTTCCTTCCTGGTACGAGGTTCGCAGGTATGTGCCACCATGCTGGTTCTTTCTTGGTGCAGGGTTTACAGGCGTGCGCCACCATGCTGGGCCTTTATATGTGGGTTCTGGAGACTGAACTCAGGTCCTCGGGCTCTCAAAGTGAACACTTTACTCACTGAGCCATTCTCCTGGCTCCATAAACACAGGTTTAGAGTTTGAAATTCTTACTAAAGGACAAAGGGTGTGACAGCTCTCTGGGGTCTCCTTCACGAAGCATTCATCTTAACCATGATGCAGCCCTCAAGACCTAGTCTCCTCCCAGTGGCCCTGTCTCCTGATACCATCACAATGGAGGTTGGTGTCGATGTGGGAAATCTAGGGGGATGGGCACAACATTCAAACTGCAGCAGCCCCACTGTTTTTTCTTTTTTAAAAAATAAAATTCTATTTATTTCTTTGAGTTGGTTCAAGTGAAGACGTGTTTTGGGAGTTGATTTTCTTCTTCCATCTTGTGGGTTCCCGGGATTGAACACAGATTGTCAGGCTTTGTAGCAAGCACCTCCACTCGCTGAGCGCCGTAGCACTGGCCCCCGAGTTCTTTCACAGCTCTCAGCCCCACAACTATGGCACAAACGTATCTCATTTTGGACAAGGACTTCCAGAGAGGTTTGTTCTGGGGGATGCTAGACCAACACATCCTCTCACCCTGTGCCATCCCTGATAGAGCAACATATCCTCTTACCCTTGTGCCATCCCTGATGGACCAACACATCCTCTCAGCCCTGTGCCATGCCTGATAGAGCATCTTTTTCACCTTGTACCATGTTTCACATTTTCTGACAGTGGAGTCCTAATGACATCTGAGCCCACCCTTCACACCCTATGGGCACCAACTTCTCCCCTGCAGCCCTAAAAGCTCTCTGGAGTCTGCAGCTTGGGCTTCAGAGCTTGCTGGGAACCACGGAGAAGTTTAAGCCCCATCAACAGCCTTCGAACTGCTCTCCCAAAGGCAGCAGAACGTGGTTTCCATACAGCAGCCCCATCAACAGCCTTCAGACTGCTCTCCCAAAGGTGGCAGAGACCAGGAAGCGTCATCTGCTGACCCACTTGGACACACCACTGCTTCTTTGCAGCCTCTCTAAGGAGCTCCTACTGAGGAGGCTCTGATCAGACATGAGTCTCACCCCACCGTACCAGTTTCACTTCAATTTTACATTAATGATTTTTTTTAAGCTCAGAGGGGCTCTGATCTTACACAATATTTTCCAAGACCCATCCTGGTCTGTGCAGATGGTCACCAATACATGATGGTTCAGCTGAAATCCTTGGATTTTCTTTCTTTGTTATATATTTTGGTTATTTCTTTAATATTTTTTTGAAATTATAAGTATGTAATCTCCCCCTTCTCTTACCTTCTCCGGTATACTCTCCATGATCCTTTTTACTTTTTATTAATTTTTTTATAAAATATGTTTTGATCACATTTCTCCCTCCCCAGCTCCTTCAAACCCATTACTGTTAGTCTGCTAAAGGAACACAGTAATCAAAAGACCCCTAATGACATATGTTATACCTATAGAGTGGTCCTCACTCAGCCGTCATCAGAGAAGCTTCTTCTTGCAGTAGATGGGAATTAACATGGAGCACACAACTGGACAATATGTAGAGAGTGAGAGGCTTTAGAGCACTGAGCTCAGTCCTGTCAGATGTCTTCGTCAAGCCCCTCCCCTCAAGGCTCAGGGATCTATGTGGAAGAAAAATCCAAGAGATTTCAAGAGCTAGAGGTGGTGATTTGGTGTGGGACCATGGTCTATATTCTGTCAGTTATATTTTAAATAAATGCTGATCGGCCAGTAGCCAGGCAGGAAGTATAGGTGGGACAACCAGACAGGAAGTAGAGGTGGGTCAAGGAGAACAGGAGAATTCTGGGAAGAGGACGCAGTCCTGGCCCAGACACAGAAGAAGCAAGATGTGACTGCCTCACTGAAAAAGGTACCAAGCCATGTGGCTGACATATACTAGAATAATAAGCTAATATAAGTTATAAGAGTTAATAAGACTGAGCTAATTGTCCAATCAGTTTATAGTTAATGCAGACCTCTGTGTGATTTCTTTGGGACTTAACAATTGCAGGAAACTGGCAGGACAGAACACCTCAACAGTGATTGACTATAAGGAAACAGTGTGCTCCAGACACAATAGAACTGATGCCCCACATGAGCTCACAGAGACTGTGGCAGCATGTACAAGGCTTGCACAGGTTAAGCCAGATGGGGTCTCAGCTCTGAGAGTGGAGTGAACATGGCTTTTTGTTTTGTTTTGTTACTTTGTTTCTTTGGTTTTTTTTTTTTCAGACTAGGTTTCTCCACATAGACTTGGCTGCCCTCGAACTAGTACCTGGCTGGCCTCGAACTCACAGAGATTCACTAGCATCTGTGTGTTTCAAATATCTGTGAATGCCAGGCTAGACCAGTATTTTCCCTCATTTACTGATATGCCCCATGGTACTCTTTGCAGGTTTGGGCAGTGGGATGGAGTTTGCACTCCCAGGCAGCCACCAGGTTGCCAGGGGAAACCACTGACGCTATACCATATTTGTGTTGTTAAGCAAGGACATTTCCCTAGGTTAGAGGTATTAAGTTGCATTTTTTGCTAATGATATTTGCACCTTAAAATGGTTTTATCTAATCCCATGCTGGGTTGAGGATCACTTACATTTGGGTGGGACAGACATCATCAGACCAGGCCCCTGTGTCCTGGCCATCCCTTCACGGGTGCCAGGCTCTGAGCTAAGCCTGGGAAGGACTCAGCCACAGGCTTCTGGTCCCCACATCTTTACATGCAGTCATTTAAAGAGAACAGAGGCTGCAGAACCATGAATGAGAACACCAAGGTTCAAACCAAGCAGCCTAGCCTTTGTGCCACAAAGCAGCACTGCCTCCGCTTCTACGATTTTAACATAGTTCACATATGAAAGACCACCGTCACTTTCATCATGGGATCTTTCCAATACAATGGGCCTGATGGCGGCACAGTTCCCTAAGGAAACAGGCAATGATATCCACAAAGTGGAAAACATTCTAGGTCTCGTGAGGAGACACACAGCCACAGCATGACAGCTAGGGATAGGAGCAAAAGGGCCAGTTGTGCATGTGCTGCACACCCATGTCGCCTCCCTACTTTAGTGGAGTTGTGGAGCTACGAGGTAGAGTGGAAAGACCAGAGGCAGGGAGAGCTAATGACAGAAGAGAGAGACAAAGAGACAGAACTGAGATAAAGATAGGAAAGAGACACAGAGACAGGGAGGGAGAAGAAGGAAGAGGGAGGAAGGAGGAAGGGAAAGAGGAGAAAGGGAACAAGGGGAAGGGAGAGGAAGCAGACACATCATTTAATAGGTGGCCCCAAACTGCTTCAT
>LOJH01017478.1:5954-20779 GCA_001685095.1 Ellobius talpinus
AGATCCACCTGCCTCTGCCTCCCGAGTGCTGGGATTAGAGGCGTGTGCCACCACTGCCTGGCTGTTATGAGTCTTAATGTAAACATCTGTGTTTTCTGATGGTCTCGGCGACCCCTGTGAAAGGGTCATTTGACCCCCGGGGGGCACGGCCCACAGGTTGAAAACCACTGCTTTAGACTTTGCTGCACAGAAACATCTTGGCCTTGCTGGACAGGTTTTTGTTTGTTTTTCCTGTCGTTCTGCATTTGCCCTTAGCAAGAGTCTGTCATGTGTCTGCTGAGTGCCCTCATCCCTCTAGCATGCCCAGATGGAATGTTGCACAGTTGGCCATTGTCACTTCATTTCTGTCCTGTGGAGGACAAGGAGCGTTCCGTTGGAGGCTACTGGGCAAGTGCCCAGGGCCCCAGCCCACATCTGCAGCGGGTGGTGTGAAAGACTCCAGGTTTGTCCGTGGGAGTGAGAGCGAGCCTCTGGGTCACAGGGTATTTGAACATTCACTTTTACTCCTTGCTGCCACAGAGCTACTAGTGATCCTACCAGTTTCCACGCCCACCAGCAGAGGACCAGAGGTTTCCTTCTCCTACACTGTCACCAGCGTTTTAAATTACCTGCCTTGAAAGGGCTTTGAAGTGTGGTGTGGCCATTGGTCTGCAGATGCTGGAGCTAGAAACTTTTGCCTCAATGGGGCAGCAGCCTCCTCTGACAGGAAGACCCCTTTGACTTCTGTGGACTGTCTCCCATAGATCCCTGGGTTTCTCCACCACAACCTGGGAACTTGGGAGATGATGACCTCATTATAGTCTGTCTCTCCCACCAGACTATGACAGGGACCAGAGTTTCAGGGCTACTGAATCAGCAGTGAAGGGAACACAGGCACTGTAGATAGTGTTCTTGCAGGAGTTTCCCCTACCCAGAATATAGGGCTTTCACGATTCTATGAAGTGTGCTGTTGAGGTGACAATGGCCAGCTCCAGACAGCATCTGTGTGTCCCAAACAAATTGTTCCCATTTGGTTACTCCCAGCTGAACGAATGGAGTTCCCTAAAGTCATGGAGTCAAGTCATTCCCTGTGGTGCAAGTGTGAGCCATGGAGTTACTATGGAATAAGTGGCCTGGCCATGGAACCTCGAAGAGAGATAGCATAGTTAGGAGAACAATAAATAAAAAGCAGTGTGTACTGAAGGCTGACTTTGCTGGAGGCTGTTCCAAGATCCTCGCTGACCTAATCATTTCACCCTCACAGAAGTGGAGCATCTGCCATCCATACTCTGACAGATAAGGACACAGAGATGTGACAAAACGAACTAGCTCAGTCCTGTGGAGCCAAACGGATTCTTGGGACCCCTGAGACATCCAGAAAAAAGCTCCCATTCATCCTTAAATGTCCCCAGATGTCTTCTTCATTATTTTTTGTGGCGGTGGTGTTTGTAACAAGTTCTCCCATTGTTGCCCAGGCTGGCCGGAACTCACTGTGTAGCCCAGGCTAGCCTTGAACTAAAGGTAGCCAAGTACTCAGCTTCCCAAGTGCTAGGATTGCAGGTGTGAGCCAGCAAGACCAACTTCCTGGATGTCTTAACTTCCTTTCAACCAGCTCTCAACCAGTACATCACCGCTTTAGCCTCGGTAAAATGATAATGGTACTTTAAAAAGAAAGCAGGAAGGCATTGTGGTGAGTCACACAAAGTGTCTGAATCCAGCTGTCCTTCCTTGGGGCCCCGAGAAGAGGGAGTAGCTGGAGGTGCCACCCCTTAGTGACAGGATACTCAAGGTTGGGTGGAGCAAGACAGGAAGGGGGTGCTCAAGGCTTTGAAGGATGGGCAGGGAGCTGGGTGGGGTCCTATGAAAGCCTCAACCTCAGCTGCTCCCCTGGTTCCAGGCCCTGGAGCAGAGGGAGGGGGAACCCAGGTGTATGGGAGGCAGGTGAGTCAAAGGAAGGCCAGGTCATGTGCTAGGGAGGGAGGGGTGCTGTTTCCTTGATGAGAGCTCTGGAGGCTCCTGTCTGTCCCCAGTGGGTGCACGCAGAAACTGCTGGGGCCCCACCCAGAGGCCTCTTGTGCAATCTCCTTGTCCCGCCCTCCCACCTCTGCTGGGCTTTGCTTAGGCTGCAGCCTGAGAGCCCCACTACACTCCAGGGTCAGGCTAACTCCTACACCACAGTCCTGGGAAAGGGCTAGGCCTGCATGCGTGGGTGTGAGACTCCTGAGGTCTGGATAGCTGTGGCTGCATGTCTGTGGGGCTTTTGAGGCCTTCTGAAGTATATATTCATGTTGGGGGCCAAGGGGCTGTGCATAAGTACAAATACTTGCAGCTGGGAGTGTGGGGATCTTTGGGATTTTTGCTTGTTTTAATTTTAAACTCCTTAGAATCTATTGATCTGTTCTTTGTTTCTGTTTATTGTTATTTTGAGACAGAGTCTCCATAGGCAGTCTAGGCTGGCCTTGAACTCGTGATCCTCTCAAGTAGTTGGGATTCCAGTTGCCTGCTATCACCCAATCAACAGGGAATCTTCATCCTGGTGTGGGTTGACAGTGGCTGGGCATAAGCACTGTGATAGATACCTCGAATAGGAGTTCTTGTCACAGCTATGGGCCTTGGTATGACTGGGAGGCTTTTGTTTGTTTTTTGATGTTTTCGTTTTTGCTTTGACTTTTCTTTTTTTATTTTTTGAAGACAAGGTCTCACTCAGCATGTAGCCCCTGTTGGCCTGGAACTTAGAAATTTACTATGCAGACTGAGCTGGCCTCCAATTCCCAGTGATCATTCAGAAACCTCCCACATGCTGGCATATGAAGCCAGTGCTTGGTTCCTTTTGGTTTTGCAGTGTTGGGAATGGAATCTAGGGTCTCCTGCGTGCTCCAGCCATGCTCTGCCCCAAGCTACCGCCCAGCCTGTGGATGGTGCTTTGGAAGTGTGTGTTGTGCTAGTGGATTGGTTGGTGCAGGGGAGGAAAGGTGTGTCCATCTGTGTGTTGTTTGGGTTCCTGGGCCGGCTGCATGTGCTGTGTGCGTCTGGGATGAGGGCAACCATTCTGTGGTTTGTGTGTCGTTTCCTGAGTGTCTTTTCCAGTGTGTTGGCTTTGTGTAAATTTTTGTATTGGTGTTTGTAGATATGTGTTAACGTGCATCTTGGCAGGTTGCCCCTTTGGTTGTGTGTACGAGTGTGCTGCTGTCGTGCTGACTGTGTCTGTTGCACACTCATGTGGTGCTAGATCGGTGCCCCTATATTCTGCTGTGTGGATGTATGTATACAACAGTGTGCTGCCTTAAGGTTTGGTAGCTTAAGATAGAAGGCATAGGCTCTGCCCTTTCTCCTTGTCACTGGAGACACTGGGGGATGGGGGCAGCAGGGGCAGCAGCCCTTTGTCCTGCCACAGGAAGGCCCCACCCCCTTCATCTGCAGGAACCTGGGGAGGGGCCCAGACTACCAGGCTCCAGACTCCCGCCCATTGTTCTAGAGCCTCTTTGGGAAACCAGGGTGGACAGCAAAAGATGGGTCCAGGCCTGGGCCATCACACTCCCTAGAACCACCTGGAGACCTAGCTCAGAACCCTTAGGGTAAGGCTGGCTTATAGACCCCATTGTGCAGATGGATAAATTGAGTTCCAAGCAGAAAGAGATGATTCCATGAGTGGTAAGGTCAGAGAGGTCACAGCCTTCACATACCTCATGTGCAAACCACCACCCCCTCCACTCCACATCCCCCAACCCCCGTGGGCCACAACCTCCTGCTGGATCTGGGGGCTAGAAAAAGGAGATCCCAGAAAAGATACAAAACTGCCTGTCCTGTACCCCATTTTAGAGCACTTCTTGTGAGCTAAACATTAACCCTAACTCTGGATTAAGTTCAACTTTTAAACTTAATCTTGTTATTATATTTTATTTATTTCTCTAGAGTGTATGCATTTGTGTGGAGGGCAGAGAACAACTTATAAAAGCTAGGTTTCACCTTCTCTCATGTGGGTCAGTCCCAAGAACAGAGCTCAGGTTGTCAGGCTTGGCCCCAAGCGCCTTTCCCCTTTTCCATTGCGCCACCTGCACAGACCCAAGTTCAATTTTTGTCCTCATTTTGCAAATGAGGAAACTGAAGACCTTAGGGGAATAATTCATTATTTAACTCAATTTATCTAAAACTTATTTGGCTCCAAGTACTACGTTGTGTGACTTTGAGCAAGCTGCTCACCTTTTCTGAGCTATGCACTTCTTAAGTGAGCCACTGATCCTGCTCCCCTGACCCCCTCAACAGGGTCGGACTATGCAGTCCAGGATGGCCACAAGCTTCCAGCTCTCCTGCTGCCTCTACCTGAGTGCTGGGATTACAGGTTTACCCTGTCCGTGAATCCTCCTTGCTTTCTAGAGCTCAGGCAGTGCCACGGGCGGAGGATGGGAACAGGAAGGAAGTGGGTAAGAGAGCACAAGACAAAGATCACTTAGATAGTAAAGAGAATAGCCGAGGGTGTTTCAGGTCTCCAGTGAGGAGGGACCTTTGACCTGGGATCTGGGGATGACACACTTGCAGAGATCTGCCTGGTAAGTGCTCTAGGCTGAGGGCACATCCAGGGCAAGGGCTGCGAGGCCGGATGGAGCTGGTTGGAGAAAGTCAAAGGCTGGAGAGAGAAATGGGACGGCAGGACGTGGGTCGGGTGGGGGTAGGGGTGAGTGAGGGGGATAAGTTTGGGGCCTGTTCTTGGTGAGATGGGCACAGACACTGTGTTGGCTGAGCCAGAGTCCTGGGGTGGGATGGGGGACGCTGTAGTATATAGTTACAAGTAGGGGTGGGGACAGCCAGAGCCCAAGGTCTTTCCCCAAAGCTCC
Organism: Ellobius talpinus; assembly: GCA_001685095.1. NCBI lineage: Eukaryota > Metazoa > Chordata > Mammalia > Rodentia > Cricetidae > Ellobius > Ellobius talpinus. The sequence continues at coordinate 10,766 of LOJH01017478.1, forward strand.
CTCAGTCCCAGCCCAGAGGCGCCGGCCTGGCTGCTGGAAGACTTCGCTGTGGGCACATCTGGGGAGCAGCTGCCGGGCCAGGGCCAGAGCAGGTCACGTGGCACCAAACAGGCCCGCCCTGGAGCCTCCAGAGCCAAGACTATGGGAAAGGGCAGTTGAGGAATGACTGGAAGTGTGTGTGTCCATGGAGACATACGGCAGTGTGGACTTACCCGCAAAGTCTCCCCTACATCCCCACAGAGGCCATGCCACCTGCACACGGTGTGCTCTGAAGCTCGCCATTCTGGAGATAGGACATGAAGTGACTGCTTACTCCAGGGGCTGTTGATTCCTCAGAGTGACTGGTCCCTGTGCCTCTCTGATGGGCGAGCCCTGTAAAGACCGCTGTGCTACAGCGCTGGATGGAACAGCTGGGCCCCTGCCCTTCAGATCTCAGGCTTAGGCTAATACTTAGGACAACGCCTGACACAGAGGGAGCACTCTGATCCATTTGCATGACAGAAAGGGAGGCCCTGTGACAGAAATCTCACTGAAGAAGCTTTCCCTGGCAGGTGTGATGGCACACTTGCAGCCTTGCCTAATGGAGCCCTGCCTTCATTCAGCATGCTTCTCCTGTGCCTCCTCCCATAGAGCACACGAGGAAAAGTTTTCATCTTGACTATCATCTTGACTGGATTTAGAGCTAATTAAGAAACACACCTCTGGGCGTGTCTGTGAGAGCCATTTCAAAAATTGAGCTGAGAAGACCCAGGGTCCCAGACTGGGGGGAAAGTGGATTTTGAACTTTGCACCAGCATTGTCTCTCTGTGTTTCCTGACTGGATATGGGGTGCCCAGCCGCTTCACACTGCTGTGCCCTTCCCACTCTGATGGACCACGCTCACACTGCTGGCCTTCCCCACTCCGGTGGACCACGCTCACACTGCCATGTCCTTTCCACTCTGATGGACCACACTCACACTGCCGTGCCCTTCCCATTCCGATGGACTGTCTCCTGCGGGCCAAGAGAAACCAGTTCTTCCCTGAGTCATTTTGTAAGGTACTTTGTCACAACGGTAAGAAAATTATCTAACACAAGAAATCACCCCAACCAGGAAGCCTCCACCATGTCAGGCACAGTGACACACACTTAGCTCCAGCACCAGGCACTTTGGTAGTCTCAGTGTAGTGACTGTCACCTGCAGTCCCACCTGCTGCAGAAGGATGGCTTAAGCTCAGAAATTTGAGACCAATCTGAGTCACGCCTCAAAAAAGAAAAAAGGAAAGAGTACTGGGCTAAAGAGATGGCTCAAAGGTTAAGAGCACTGGCTGCTCTTCCAGAGGATCCAGGCTCAGTTCCCAGCACCCATGTGGTAACTCACAACTATACATAACTCCAGTTTCAGAAAATCTATCACCCTCTTCCGGCCTCAGAGGGCACGGGCACCAGGGACTCACATGGTACACAGGTGTTCATACAGGCAAAAACATCCATACACATAAAATAAATAAGAGGACTGCTGAGCTGTAGCTCAGCTCATTGAGAACTTCCTTGGTACACAAAGCCCTGGGTCTGATCCCCAGCAACACATAAAGCAGACATGATGGGGCATATCTATAATCCTAGATCTTAGGAAGATCAGCTATATAGTTAAGTGGAGTCTAGTCCTGAGACCCTGTCTCAGGCAGGGAAAGAACCAAAGAAAAGAGAATTCCTTTTGTTGTTTCTAGGGCATCTAGTATGATGAGTTGATTTTGTGGTCCTACTAGGAGAATAATGGCAAGCACAGAACTGAACAGTTAAGGCCATTTCAGGGCTGAAGAGAGAGCAGCAGGTAGGAGCACCTAACATGCAATCCTGAGACCCTGAGTTCAATCCCCAGAAGCCATGGTGGAAGGAGACCACAGTGGAAGGAAGAGACCACACTGGAAGGAGGAGACCACAGTAGAAGGAGGAGGACCACGGTGGTACTACAGTGGAAAGAAGAGACCACAGTGGTACCACGGTGGAAGGAGGAGACCACGGTGGTACCACGGTGGAAGGAGGAGACCACGGTGGTACCAAGGTGGTACAACAGTGGAAGGAGGAGACCACGGTGGTACCACAGTGGAAGGAGGAGACCACGGTGGTACCACAGTGGTACCACGGTGGAAGGAGGAGACCACGGTGGTACCATAGTGGAAGGATACCATGGTGGAAGGAGAGAATGAACTCCTACAAGTTGTCCTTTGACCTCCACATACAGAGACTGCACACACGGGTGCTTACACACCCTCACATACTTCAGTTTTGGGGTTATAATTGCCCCTTCATTTCTGTTTTCCCTACTGTATTAAAGCATTCTTGGCCTTGATCTCATCTCAGCAAGCAACCTGGCCCAGAGGTAGGAACTAAGCCTGTGAGGTAGACCTCTACACAAAGAAGTACAGAAATAAATTTTTCTTTTTTCCCCTCTTTTCCAATCTATTTCTTCCTCTTTTCCCTCTGTTTCTATTGAGTGTGAACCCAGGGCCTGCAACACACTAAACACTTGCTGCACCGTGGAGCTACACCTACAGCCCTATATAAGTTTCTGTTCAAAAACACATTTGTAGACAGGTACGGTGGTGCGTGCCTTTAATCTTATCATTCCGATTTCTATGAGTTTGAGGCCCAGCCTGGCTCGAGAACACCAGGCCAGTCAGGGCTACATAGGGAGAGACCCTGTCTCAAAAACAGACACACACATTCAGAACCTGGTGTGGTGGCACACATGCACACACCTGAACACCCAGCACTGGAGTTTGGAGATGCAGAGGCGAGTGTCAGGAGTTTATGGCTGAACTTTAAGCTTTGGCTACATGGTGTGTTTGAGGCCAGACATGAGGNGGGGGGGGGGCTGTTGCCGGTCTTGTCCTCTTAGCCTCCGCACAGTGCCAATCCTCTTGAGTTACATAGTTTTTCTCCCTCGGCCTTTGGTGATACTGAGAGTTGAATCTAGGTCTCTGCACATGCTAGACAAGCATTCCACCACTGAGTTACACCTCCAGCCTCTCATTTACCCCCCAGACTGCCCTGGAACTCACTCTGTAGTCAAAATCAGCCTCCTACCTGCAGTGGTCTTTACCTCTGCCTCGTAGACACTTAGGCTTCCTGGTGTAAACCATCAGGCTTGACCCTTTAACAATTTTTAAATTTTGGGCCAGGTATGGTAGTACGTGCCTTCAGTCCTAGCACTTGGGAGAAAGAGGGGATCTCTGTGAGTTCAAGGCCATCTTGGGCTACATAGTAAGCCCCATCAAAATCAACAAATTTAAAAAATAAAAAAAAACTTTTTTTTAATGTTTGTATTTTCCCCCTAAAATTTAAAATTTGAGATGAGATCTTCCTCAATTGCTCTGCCCAACCCTGAACTCAATGTATAACCTAGACAGGCTTCAAACTTGCTCTCTGTCTTCCTCGGCTCCGGGCTCCGAAGGACTCCTGCTAGTAGGATTGCAGGACTGGTGCCTCTAGGCTGCCCGCCTCTTGACTCTTGAGACAGCACAGCAGTGAATATCTTTGAGCGGGGAGCTCTGTGCCTGTCAGTGTAGGTTTCACAGGAACTGACTGACTACAGTAGAATCTGGGGTAAGTAATTGTTAGTAATTAATTAACAATCCATTTCCCTTCTCTGGTGGCCCAGTGCCTTTCCAGACTTTTAAGCAACTCTCTCTCTCTTTTCTTTAATTACTTGTTTAATTTGATGTTTTTATTTATTTTGTGTCTAGGAGGAGGTGTCTTGTACATGCGTGATGAGCATGTGGAAGGCAGAAGACAACTTGCAGGGCTCAGCTCTCTCCATGTGGCTTCTGGAGATAGAACTCCTCCTGCCTCCAGGCTTGGCTGCAAAGTTCCTGTGCTTAGTGAGCCATAGCTCCACCAACCCCAAGCAAGTCTTCTGAGCAGTACAAAGTTCAAACCTATCGTGATATGATTGTTAGCTGTTTGGGGAACACCGGAGTCTGTAAGGAGTTGGGGAGGAGGGAATTCAGCTCCTTGTTGATATGTCGCTTTTTCTTTTCTTTCTTTCTTTCTTTTTTTTTTTTTTAGAACAGGCTGACCTTAAATTCCTAATCCTTCAGGTTCTTCTGCCTCATTGCTTGGGGACTACTGGGATTACAGATGTGACAATCTCTCCTTTAAAGCTGGTCTCACTAGTCAGTTTTCCTGGTTTTCTGAGGTGCGGCAGGCACTGGGCTATTCATTGTTCCGTCAAGTACTTGTATGAACTCGTTGCTGTGGGGTCGAGAGACTATAATGTCATCCTCTCCAAGGGAGCATATAGTATTTTATCCTTTTCACAAGGTAGTTTTGACTGAGAAGTGACAAGCCTCAGTTTCCTGCTTCTGGTTGTCTAGGGCTCTGGAGTCAGGTGGCCTGCCTGTCCTCTCTAGGAGGGAAAGTGAGGGACAGGCCCTCACATACATATACCATATACCAGCCCGGCCTTGAGTTCACTGTGTGGTTTAGGATAAACTTCTCCCCCCTCCCCCCACTGGGTTTCTCTGTTGTAGCCTTGGCTATCCTGGAACTCACTCTGTAGACCAGGCTGGCCTTGAAACTCACAGAGATCTGCCTGCTTCTGCCTCCAGAGTTCAACCACCGCCCAGCTAGAATAAATTCTTGATCCTTCTACCTCTACCATTTGAGTGCTGAGGTTGCAGGCATGTGCCCCCACACAGGTTTTATGGCTTGCTGGGGGTAGAACCCAGGGCTTCCCGCATGCTGGGCAAGCAGTCCACCATCTGAGCTACACCCTCAGGGTGACACTATGTCCTTGATATGACACAGTTTCCAGGACAATAGCTAAGGGTCCTGGGAGGTTTTAAGCCCCAGATCTTTTGTGAATAAAGAGAACTAGACAGATGAAGACCAACTTCACACAGCTCCGGTTCTGAAAAAGAGCGACTGGTCTGTGGGTATAATAGAAACCAGACAAGTAACATGCACCTACACTGCGACCCTTCTATCTTCTTCAGGTCTCAGACTCTCCTCCACTTTAAAGGAAGACGTTTCAGGCATCGCTTCCAGTTCAACAGACTTAGGGTTCTGGTCCTAGGAACTTCCACGTTCATTTTCTGGAAACTGAGTCAGCCTCGGAGTCCAGAACAAAAGAGGCCTGCTTTAAAACATGTCTCAGAACATGACGTGACAGAGCACACCTGTAATCTCAGTGTAGGAATCCAACTCAGCTGGGGAGGGGCCTCGGTCGTGAGGGGTTTGGGATAGAAGGGTGTGAGAAAACATCCTAAACCACCCGAGCTGTGGGGGGCTGGGTGGAGGAGACTCAGCAGGTGTGGGGCGGGGAGGTAAGTTGACCCATGGTCAGCGACCGCGCCCACGAGGAACGCATTCCCAGGCCTCCCGCCCAAGGTCTGCAGGTGACAGGCTCATGGGGGGAGCAAAGCGGGGAATGCTCCAGCCCAGTTTGCCGTCTCCATGGCGACCGCCCGCGCGGCGCCAGCTTGACAGCCCGTCCGGGTTTTATGAATGGGTGACGTCACGGGCCTGGCGTCTAACGGTCTGAGCCGCTTGTTGAGACGCTGACACAGACCAGCCCGGGAAAGGAAAGGGAGGGGGTGATCTCTGCAGCTGCTACTTTGTGGGAGGGAGAGCTTACTCCGAAGGTTTCAAGAAAAAGAAATCTAGCAAAAAGAGGAGAAAAAAATTTTAAAAAAATCACCCCAGCTGCTGTAGATTTGGGACCTTTCTGCAAAAGGCTGAAAACCCAGGGTAGAACTGGGGGATGTCGTCCCACTCCGCAGAGACCCTTCTATCTAGTTCAGTCTCAGACTGTGTCCTCCACTTTAAAGATGTTCCTGGTATAGCTCCCAGTTCAACGGACCTAGGTCCTGGTCCAAAAGACTTTACGGTTCATTTTCTGGAAATTGGGATCAGCCCCGAAGTTCAGAGTAAGAAACGCCCTGCTTTAAAATCTGTCTCGACGTGGTGTGGCAGAACACACCTGTAATCTCAGCACCAGGAAAGTGGAGCCATGAGGATCATTCAAGGTCTCCTCCTCCGCTACGTAGCAAATTCTGAGTCCAGCCTGGGTTACAGGAGACTCAGTCTCAAGAGAAACAAACAAAACAAAACAAAACCCTCAAAAATAAATAAATATAAAAGTAAAATTCAGTTTTGATAACTGGAGATCATAACCTAATCTTCCGACAGCATCTGGAAATCCTAAGTTAGTCCTTAGCCACTGACCACCTCAGAGCCAGCCATTCCTCTGTCTCTGTTTCTTTCATCTGCAAAATAGTCCTGGAGAAGCGAGAACGAGACCACGAGAAGCTGATTCCTGGGGTGTTTTTGTTATCCGCAAAACTGGCTTAGGCTTTTTGCTTCCTTCAGGAGGAGCCCATTAGCCGCTCTGCCCATGCCCTCCCACCATCTCTGTTCTTGAGCCCCATTACCTTTCCACCAACCAAGGGGTGCACGAGCTGGGACTCGAGGGCGCGCAAAGCCACGCCTCTAGACAAACCATTGGTTGCTTTTGAACGTTCTGAACCCGCCCTTGGTCCTCCGTTATAAAAGCCTGGCTCCAGCGCACAGCCCTCTCATTGTACAACCTTCCTACAACTTCTGCGGTCCTTTCCTGCACTCCCTTCTTAGGCATCTCCGCTTCTCTCCGCCTGTCCTCAGGATCATGAAGGTAGCCAGTGGCAGCGCCGCGGCCACCGCGGGCCCCAGCTGCTCGCTGAAGGCGGGCAGAACCGCGGGCGGCGCGGGCGAGGTTGTGCTCGGTCTGTCCGAGCAGAGCGTAGCCATCTCGCGCTGCGCCGGGACGCGCTTGCCGGCCCTGCTGGACGAACAGCAGGTGAACGTCCTGCTCTACGACATGAACGGCTGCTACTCACGCCTCAAGGAACTGGTACCCACCCTGCCTCAGAACCGCAAAGTGAGCAAGGTGGAGATCCTGCAGCACGTTATCGACTACATCAGGGACCTGCAGCTGGAGCTGAACTCGGAATCCGAAGTCGGGTCAGCCGGAGGCCGGGGGCTGCCCGTTCGGGCTCCGCTCAGCACCCTGAATGGCGAGATCAGTGCCTTGGCAGCCGAGGTGAGTTCCGAGTCGGAACATTACATTATTCTCCCGTGAATGGGAAAACTGAGGCCACGGGGAGGGGTTAGCAGTATGTCCGCCTTGCTTTTCGGGTGCGTGGCTATTTAGGAGTGCCTAATAGAAAATAGCGGGCTCCTTCATCGTGGAGCCAGCTTCATCCTTCCATCCTGTCTCATGCCTTATCTCGCTCTGGTGTTCACAGGCGGCATGTGTTCCAGCCGACGATCGCATCTTGTGTCGCTGAAGCGGCGCGCTGAGGGACCAGACGGACTCCAGCCCTTCAGGAGGCAAGAGGAATAAAGTGTTCTCGGTTCTCCAGGGGAGCCCGGAGAAAGACTCTTCCGCGGCCACCGGACTCTTGGTGGATATGGCCAGGGAGCTAGAGGGTTGACCAGCGGAGGCTCACCCTCTCTCTCTCCGAGACCTTTCAGCCTCCAGAACTTTGGGGGAGGGGGTTAACCGACCCCGTGTGTTTCTATTTTTTGAAAAGCAGACATTTTTTTAAATGGTCACATTTCGTGCTTCTCAAATTTCTGAGGAAATGTTTTGTATTGTATATTACAATGATCACTGGCTGAGAATATTGTTTTACAATAGTTCTATGGGGGTGGGCTTTTTGTTGTTATTAAACAAATACTTTAGATAACGTTGCAGTGACTTCTTGGATGGGGGAGGGGCCTGGGGCAGGAGTGACCTCTGACCATTTTCACAGCTGGTGTTGAGAAGCGAGGAATTGGAGGGCCACATCTGGACTGTCATTCTTACCGACCTGAATGAGTGTTTCCGGTGTCTTTAATGTCTATTCTTTCCCTCATCCCTGGCCATTTCCCCGTTCCCTAGTGTCATAAAATGAAATCCTCTAGACCTCTAGTAGGGTTTCTCAAAGTGGTCCCTAGGCCATCTGTATCACCCTGGGAGGTCGTTAAAATGCAGATGGACCCGCTGGGTTGGCTCGCTCCGGGCTGGGGAGTATTTAAGCCATTCAAGTTGGAAAAGCAGGTCACTGAGCCATTCATTTCCTTTCCAAGGGCAGGGGTGGGTGGGTGTGTGCCTGTGTGCTGAGACAGGGAAAGGGGCCTGCATAGGGTCATATCTTGCCTGAAGCAAGACTTGTGTGACTCCCCCCCCTTCCCTGCTGAGCCACCTTTCTCTGGATGCCAGTAGGCTGCCTTAGGGCTCCTGGCTTGTCCAAGTGGGTGATGAAATTGGCAGGGTTAGGCTGTGCACAGCTGCAGGGCCACCTGCTCTGGGTCTGAACTCAACCCCCTCACTGGCCTGGCTGTGCTAGCAGACCAACATTGCTCCCAAGGCTACTGTGTGGGCGAGTCATGTCCCCAACTCCTGACAAGTAGAAAAGTTTCTTTTCACTCAGGCTCTCTTAACCTGGACATGTGGCTTTGTGCTCACAAGGGGAATGCACAGTTACGTGGGCTTGCCTGGGTACGACCTGAGGAACTCTGCAGGAGACGGGTATCACCGCTGTGCAGGCTTGGGGTGGGTGGTGTATGTAGGTAGCAGGGCACACATGGGTGCATGGGTTCTGCAGACGAGGGTGGGCCCTCCAGCCCTTTGGACTCGCTTGGGTGCTTTGTACTCCTACCTGCTTGGCTCTGGGTTGGTAGGTAGTGTGCATGGTATGGGCTGTAGAGCCACACTGGGCTCCTTTGTAACTGTAGATTGCTTGGCATTTCTAGGCCACTGCTGCTCTAGGGCAATGGTGGGGCAGCTGTGTTTAAGCAAACCATTTCTCAAGTGAGTTAGACCTTGGGGACACCGTCCTTCAAGTATCTGCCAGGTTAATTCCCATGGGGAAATGGAGTCCTGGGAAAAGCAAAGACCTTGTCCCCAATAGTAAGAACTAAATAAATCAGCCAGTTATACTAAAGCATGGTGCCAGACAGCCTGATCGTGTCGTGAGATCCAGGCAACCCAGAGTTGCACAGGGAGACCCTGTCTCAAATTACAAAATAAGGGTCAAAACCCAATAACACCTAGAGCCAGGAGCCAGACCGCTCCTTTGCCTGAAGGACTGCATGGATCCCCGCTGAGGTTAAAGGCAGAACTCGGAGCCCAGTTATATCACTAAAGAAATACGCTGAACAAAAGTAAAATTCAGAAATATTTACCAAGCACTTACATTAAGTTTGACTAAGTTACGTTAGCTTTAACACTAAGCCAGCTACATAAAATGATCTCAAGCATTTGATGGACTTTACCAAGCAGTGCAATGTTTGTTTGTAGGTGGTTAAACCCTTTGCTGTGCCCTCTCTACCTGGCAGTTTTATAGTACTAACCTCACAGAATTGTCCAGAATAAATGAATCCAGCACAAAGTTTAGCACATTGCCTGGTACAGTTAGAAATTATTAATCAGAGGCACACATGTGTGCATCCACTTCCTCACCGTGTGAGCCCCCCCAACACACACACTTGCAAGCCCACCCACCGGGACGTGGGCGTGTCCCCGAGTGCACCTCTACCCTGCAGAGCCTTTTTCTAGCCCAGGAAGGGGCCGCTGCGCCCCTGGCCACTTCCCCCGCCGTCCAGGCACACTCTGGCTTCCACGTTTCCCTCTCTTCCTCTTTGGCCCGGACCCAGCCCATCTGGAGGCCGGCTCCGCAGCGGCCTGGGAGCGTTTCCATCAGCTGGGCCCGAGGAATGCGGAGCTATTTAACCTGAGCATCCCCAGGTGTACGGAGGCGCCTGGCTGTCTGGGCCCGCCGACTTTGGCACGGCCGCGCTAGACAAACAGCGGCCGCCCCCGCCCTGCCCCTCCGCCCGCAGCTGCAGCCAGGCCTGGGAACCGGGCGGGCGCCGGCAGCTTGCATAAGAAATACCAAGGAGGGAGGGGGCCAGAGGCCACCAATGTGTATACATATCCCAGTTGTGTGTGTACCCCAGACCAAGGGCCAGAGGCCACCAGTGTGTGTGTGTGTGTGTGTGTGTGTG
>LOJH01017479.1:7105-22269 GCA_001685095.1 Ellobius talpinus
TGTGTGTGTGTGTGTGTGTGTGTGTGTGTGTGTATACACTTATAGTAGTCCACATAAAAAAGTAGGAGCATATGTAACAACTTGCTCTTTATTCAATGATTTAAATATGAAAATATCACTTTGGTTTGGTCTCCAGGATGGGGCTGTCTGCTGTGCAGGAGGGTCCAGGGGTGGGCTTAAACAGCTGCCTCAACTTCCTCAGGTAACTAGAAATCAGTGACGGTGACCACCAACCAACTCACATCCATCAACTTCAATTCATAAGTCTCATGTGCCAAGCACCCCACTCTGACAGAAGTAGAAGTGTGTTAGAATGTAGCTGGCGAATACTTACTGAAAGCCTACAGTGAGCCAGAAACCATTCTATACACACTGAGAAAGAAGACAAGTGGAACCTTGAGCCTTCAGGGACTCCTTCAGCAAACAAGTCCAATACCAGAAAGTTGACTGGCAATGAAGAGTTTCTGGACAATAAGAAGAAGCATCGGGGGTGGAAGAAGATTGCAGGGTCGAGTGGAGAACTCAGCAAACACCTGACTGAGAAGAAAGTATTTTCCCTAAGGAGAGGTGAGGGAAGCCAACCCACCTGTGGAGGAGAAAGAGCAGGGGCTTCTGGACAGAAGAGCTGAGAAAGGAACAAGAGAGAGCCATTGCTGCAGGAATGGAGTACAAGTCAGAGCCATGGCAGACCGCCAACAGTGTGGGGCCTTTTAGTGATGGGGAAACCCCAAAGCTTTGGAGCAATTACCTCAGTCTGACTGTGGACTTCAGAAGGGCACAAGGAGTGGCCACGTTCTTCATCCCAGACTCTCCTTGCCCACATCTTCTCTGACCTCTCCCTGCCACAACTTGACTTGCCCGAAGGCCTTGGCACACTAGCTGTCACTCTGTAGAGTAAACCCCCAACTGACACTTCCTGTGCTACTGTCCTGGAGTCGAGCACAACAGCTCACTTCATCCAGGACCCTCAGCCCTCCGGCCTAGGCAAAGCTGATCTGGCCCACTTTTCCAGCGTCTAGTCGATCCTGCTGAGCAGGGCCAGCTGACTCCCCAGCTCTAAACTCTGGGAGCAGAGTTCAAGTCTTTTCCATGAGCTCAGGCTGCAGCAGCATGTGTCCTGTGCTCAGAGAGAGTGTGGTCGGAGTGTCTGAACAAAGCAAACTGGAATAAACAGGGAGCAGGAGACACTGCAGGAGAGCCCGCCGTCGTGACGCTCTGAACGGTAGCTCTGGGGTCTCTGTAGCTGGATCCCTGCTCTTTGTTTTTGGAAAATGCATCATTTTCTCTTCACAATCTTTCAGATTTGCTTTTAACAACATTCTTCTGAACTTCAAAATACTTACACAACAAAATGAAAAAGATGAAAAGTCTGTCCTTTGCCAAGCTCAGGACAATCTGTTTTCCTTTTGTGTGAGATAAGGGAGATAACCTCGTCTAATTGCCAAATATAAAATATTTTGAATTTTTGTGTTATTAATAAGTCATACAAACAGACTTATTAATTTTGCACACGATGCAACTTACTTCAGAGGCATGGTGGCTATTTCAGTGGGAAAAAAAGAAAAAGAAAGGACAGGTGACCGACACTTCAGCCCACATTTTGAAATCCACATGTAAAGACGGAAACTAGGTAATCACCAGCAGTGTTCACTTGGTGTCTAAACAGGAGCAGCTCCTGAGAAGGAAAGACGATAGGCACCCATGTCACCGTCCTACATATATAACTGGAGCATTCGGGGTGAGAAAGAAAGAGGAACGGATTGAAGGAGAACATATTTTGAATGATGTAAACTGGTCAAAATGTTGGTTTGAAAGGGTGGCCACCAACTGCTTTATCTTTGTTACAAAATAAAATAAAAAACCATTTCTCTCTCTGCCTTTGGAAGAGCATGGTGTTTAACATCCGTTTAGAAACCCTCTCTTACCCTTTCAGCATGCATCAGGGCCTCTCACACAAAGGTAAGATAATGTGCTCGAAAGTAAGCAGTCAAGTGCCTGCTGCCTTTTGAAACTGCCTGACGAGAATTAACGGCCTTCGCCATCTTCCTTTAAACAACCTTGCCCGGTTTTCTGTAGGCACCTCGTTTATCTTGAGGCCCCTTTCATCTATATCTGACTGTAAGCGTGCTCATAGCTCATCAGCTGAATTCTCTTTGACAGGGTAGCTTTATGATGAGTAGCCAACAGCCTAATGTCAGATCTGAGAGGACCCTGGGGATGAAGGTGATGGGAAAAAGCTAACCTTCAGCCACTCCTTAACAGCATTTGCTGAGCCACAAAAATAGAGCCTTGACTCATTGTCCCTTCAGGAAAGCGGGACCTCTTGATTAGTATCAGTGCGCATTGCAGCTGGCTTGGTACTTAGCTCAGAAACACCACTTAAGAGCACCTCTGCAGTCATTCTCAGATGTGCTCATTGGTGTGAGCTAAGAAGTTTCCAGTTGAGTAGATGAAAGTGGCCATCTAAATGTTTTTTATGTGACCGCCAACATGTCCATTTGCAGATATTTTTGACACTGTCAAGGGACTAAAGGTCTTTATAGTTTGGCCACCTGGGCCCCAAAGGATTTTAATTGTTACTTCTGTCTTTTGCCAGCAGGACTAAGGACGGGTTTTATAATGAAAACAAAACCACCTGTGTTGCAAACACAAAATTTATGTTTTTGAATAGCCACAGCTTGGTTTACTGTTATCCAAATGTATGTGACGTCAGGACTAAAGACTCCTGTTTACAATAACTTACGAGAATCATACTTCAAAACAAGTTTAAAGCTAGCAACACATCCATAAATATTTTGAGAACTGAAGCAGACTTTTGAGAAACCTCCCACCACAGCCTTCAACATTTGTCTTCTGTGAATAGGACAGGGGCGCTTTAATAATATTATTATTACACTGATGCATGGAGGCAGGGCCTATTGTCTAAAATCTTTCTCTAAACAGCTTGATCAGCGTCTGCCCAGCAGATGAGTAGATGAACTCATTAGGAGATAGTTAGCCTTGCTAATCACCTGCTGATTATTCAGAATGTTAAAACAGATCTTTTCCTGCCCTGGAGGTAAACTGTGCTGTAAATAATGACTAAGCATTGGTTGCTCAATGCTGAGTCCACACATGCGCTTCAGTCCTGAGAGAGGGGCTCCATTACGGTGGAGGAAACTCGTGTGCTGTATCCCATATAATAGGAATTAAAGGGTCTCTGCTATCTTATGGGAGAGTTTGTTTCAAACTCCAACATCCTTAAAGCTACACCATGCTGTGGGAATGAGAATCAAGCAATATCTACATGTTCTTGGCTCCCTCTGCTCTATGTGTTTTACATTGTGTAAGTCAGCTGAAAAAGAATGTACTCAGCTCTCAATGGATGGAAATGACAAGGACAAAGGTCACACTTTTGCTTACCTGTCACTTTTTACCACTAAGACACAGAGGGGTGTGCAGAGTGGCTGGTTAGCCTTTGGAGTAGACCATGCAGCAAGATGTGGTTGTTGATAATGCTTTGAAAAGCATTAAGACTTTCATAAAATTATGTGAATGAAAACTAAGAACTTTCATGCAAGTATTCACAGCAGTAATGATTCTTGGGATATGCCCAATATGAAATAAAATCATCTATCGTAATGCCTGGGACTTCAGGGTTCTCACTATTTTCGTCTCTGACACAAAAGACAAGCATGTCAGCATCTATAAAATAGTTTAAAAGTACAACCTCCTGCTGTTCCCCGTGCCACCCTCTCCCCACGACAGATGGGTCCTAAAGCTGTCAAAGGCCTAAGTGCCCATTACTGTGGGGCTCATGCAAACCTATCTCGCCATTCCCACCTCTCTTGCAAAGCCCGATGCTAGAAGCATTCCTGCACATCTCTGTCTGCGCCTGCGTTAATTCCAAAGCTCTAACGGAGCGCGATGGCTTTGCACTTGAGGACCCGCCAAGAACAAGCAAAGGTGTCTCCGCAGATGTCTCCTCTGACTCTCTCTCATGACCTTCTCCCCCTCAAAAGCATTCACAGCAGGCCTTCCTCCCATGACTCTGCAGCCTCCAATACCACTCTCGCTCACTGGGATTATGGGCTGGAGAATTTCTTAGACTCTTTCTCCTCCTTCATTCTCTGCATCTGTCATTTTGCATCTCATTAAGAATTTAAAAAAAAATCCTTCCCCTTCATTACCACCTTTACTGCCCCAGGAAAGCCCCCCATTGGTACACATAACTATTATAATTGCCAGACAACTTATTCGTGACGTATTACCTGTAATAGGGTGTGATCCTTCTCAACCCGTGGCAAATATGAAGGAAAAATATCAGACCACCTGCAAGCTCACCACAGTCTCATTCAGCTTAAGGCCCCTAGCTTACTAGGTCTAAAAGTAGCAATAACGATAAAAACTCTTTCTAGGTCAGACCAAAGCATTTCCTGTGTGAAGTTGGCTACCATCCTATAGCTCCTACCCATTGGTCCTGCATCAAGAGGGAATTTTGATACGTCTGCTGGCAAACAGTCCTTTTATTTGAAAACACTCCCGGAACTGCATCTGCTCGATGTTCTTGCTGCTATCTAACTGCTTCGACCTCTCTCCGTGTGACTTATTTTAATCTTGGTAGACCCCTGTCACAACCAGCTGTCACGATCCCACCTAAAACGTCTGGAGCTCTTAGCTGAACATTGTTTTTCTCACTTGAAATCCCTCTCTGCTTGCCCAAACACTCCCACACAGCTTTTGATAAGCTCGAGATAATATGGATGTCCGAAGCTGACAAAGAAAGCTCCTTTCTGTGTTCTGTTTGTGTCTTTAGATGATACATCATTTAAATTTAATACCTATGCGCTGACTGTGCAACTTCAGTTCTTTATAAACAACTGTCCTTCATCTGTTTGCCTAGAAGAGGAAAGAAATCTAGGCCCCTTTAATATATTATACAAGAAAGAACATCAAGAGAGCTTGCTCTACAAACCTTTAGCTCTCAGACACTGTTGGGGTTTTGTGTTTGTTTGTTTGTTTTTGTGGGGGTGGTTTTTTTAATAACAACCATCAGACAAGAACTAAAAGTATTTCAACACACTTGGCAGGAAACAGTCGCTCCGCTTTCATCCCCCACCCTCAAGCCAGTGACCTCCCTTGATCTCTGAGATGACAGTTTGCCAAGTTCCATGAAGATGGCATTCACAAATGACCCCATTAGATTTCCTAAAGACCTTAATTGCCCGAGTCCTTTCACTCAGGTTTCCAAGGTTCAAGGAATGTTATCCTTCAGTTACTCCCTTGTATGGGTTCTAGTTATTGTTGCTTTAATCATTTCTGAATCCCTGAGAATGCAAAGAACTGAAGCAGACTGTGATTCTCCTACTGAATTAAAAGATACTCTACTCTACTCTGTCTTATAGGAATTCCCCCATGTTTACCGTTCAACAGTGACATTCACTTTCATGTCTAAACATAGAAGACAGCGCCATTGCAATGAATGTAGTCTTAACAATGAAAGAAAAGAAAAGAAAAGAAAAGAAAAAAGTCCCCTACAAAGGACCATGTGAAATACCTTTAAAGAAAAATCAGTCACTTCCTGCTGTCATTACTCCATAGTTGAGTCATATCCCAATGAACAGTTGAGGCTGAGGGACCAAGTATCCTCTCTTTATCTATAATAGAAAAAAAATTATCTAGGCTTTTCTTACAAATCAAACACACACACACACACACACACACACACACACACACCTCTTTGAATGGCTCTATATTAAAGAAAGTCCATGAAATAAAATGAAGTCAGTTTATTGAAACTTTAGCTTTTCTTTCATGATTTGTGACATGGAGGTCTACTTACATGAAACAGAACTGAGTGTATGGGGTAAATGAGGAGAGAACGCTAAAACAAGTAAAAACAGATTAATAAGGTGGCCACAAAGGAAAAAAAATCAGGATTTCTCTTACATTTAATTAAATTATGCCAGAATTATAATGCTTTATTTTCTTGTTTAAAATTTATAGTGGCCTTGTAGTGAAACCTTTTGAATTAAACTTCTACAGTCCATGAAACTTGACTATGCAAAAGCAAGCCATCTCTGTGTGCTGTTTCCTTCACAACACAGTCTGTTGCTCTTAATAAGGACACCAAGGGCCATGAGGTAGCTTTCTGCCCGTGTGTGCACACCTACCATCCACAAATGTAAAGGAATAGGTTCAGCACTCCATCCCTTCCAGGAAAGCCAGTATAAATGATGGAAGTTCTACCTAGAGGATAGACTCAGAGAAGGACAGTAATCTTACAGACACACTAAGGTTTCCAGCCCTCTTGAGGAATGCTGGCGGCATTAGATAATAATCAATGTGCTGCTAAATGACTCGATTGTTTTGTGAGATCTATCTTTTCTCCAATCCAAACAGAGTAATTGAGAGCTAAAATGTGGCCCAGTGGTCAAACAACCCCTTAGCATGTAGAGCACCTTGGGTTGTTGGACTGGAGCCCCAACACGACCAAACATACACACACACACACACACACACACACACACACACATCAAAACAAACAAACAAATAAAAACGAATAGAAAAAAAACGAGCAAACAGACAAAACCATGGTGGTTACAACCATTAGTCTATTACCTGATCAGAAATTGAGCTTAACTTTAAATTTTTGAGTTCAAAGATTCATCCAAGACAGAAGAGGGTAAAAATAAGTAAAACTCAAACAGGAGAAGTAGTAAAATTGACAGATTACACTATTCCGTGCTGCATGAGCCACACCTCACAAAGGCCCACACCTAGATTCTTCTACCTTTCCAGTTGATCTGAACAAAAATGGCCCAGAGGGATGGCAAGATGGCTGAGCAGTAAGCGCTCTTGCCAGCACACCTGAAGTTCAGTCTCTGGGTTCCACACGGTGGAGTGACAACCTGATGCCCTCACACTGTCCCTGGCTTTCCCATGTACGGTATTCATGCACATACACACTACATAAGCAAGCAGTTTTGTGTGTGTGTGTTTTTTTATTTTCAGAAACATATCACAGCAAGCTGATACTCTCTAGGGCTTTTACTCCCCAGGTATAGTGGTATGAAAGTTACCTACAGATTGAAGCAGGAACCAGGAAATAGAGACAGATGTACTTCGTGAACAAAAGAAAGAAATTTAGCTAAGGAAGCAGGAGAGGCTGTTGCCTTTCTGTCTTTCATGAAGGCTGGGACTGCCTTGCAACCCTAGGGGACTCTGGGGAAAGCAAACCCTTAGCAGGCTGTACAGAGACTACAAGTCACTCTGTGGATTCTACTAAGGTGTGGGGCGCTACATGTGTTAGGGGCTGCTGGATTTGAGCACTTCCAAGTCATGGCTGCTCTCCAGGGAGGACTGAAATAATGGAATCCAAGCTAGAAGACACTCCATATATGTGGGAAATAGGAAGGCAGGGAAGAGTATCCGACCTGGGGTGCTTACACGAGGCTTGGTTGTCTTCATATTGCTACTGATGCTTCTTGTTTTCTGAAAAGAAAAAAAAAACTTTATAAACTTTGTACCAAAAAGAAAAAAAAAGCTTGCAAATAAGTAAAAACATCATGCACCAAAATGAACCAGATCTGAAGTCTATACAATTCTATGAACTTCCATGCAGTTAGAACAGGCTTTTGGAACACAAACTGTGGCATTTCATGTTGTTTCAGACTTTCATTACCAAACACATTTTATGCACTAACACACCACCAAAACAGCAGCAACAGCAAAACATGAAAGAAAAAGACAAGTAGCTTTAAATTCTCTTTTGTAACATACATTTTCTCCCGGCCTTCAGCCTTCCCAGTTGTCATGGGGGCTGAGGAGTTTCCTCAGTCGTCAGGAGCACTTGTTGCTCTTGCAGAGAACCTGGGTTGAGAATCGGAATCAGGACCTCGCAAAAAGCAGCAAGTACCCTTAATCTCTGAGCCATCTCTTCAGCCCAATTATTAAGTTTTTAGGTAGGGCATGTGTGTCCTACGTGATCTTTACAATGCATTTACACTTCACGTTTTTAGCTATCTGGCGGAGCTCCTAATTAACCTGTGCACCCTCTTCTCGATCTAGTCACCCCACCTGAAGAACAAGATCACCTCCACTGAACAGAGAATCAGTGCTGGAGCCCTGGTGATGGAACAGGCAGGATGAGGGTTCCCTGTCCTCTGTGTTGCCCTCCAATCCTGATCTCCACGCAAGCAGCCAGAGAGCGAAGACATAGAGCAGAGCGCTGGTAGGCTATCAGAACAGTCTCTTGCACCTTCCCTGTAGACATATCCTGTCACTTTTAACCTGGGACACAGCTTCTGAGTCTTTCTTCTTGATGCTAGTGGGTATGGGGATCCTGACTCCTCACTTTCCTTTGATATTGCCTCGTAGGTTTCAATACTGGTGTGGCGTTTGGCATTGTAGTTTGGGTTTGGGATACATGTATCAAAATACATAAGACAGGGTTTCATATTTTCCAGGCTAGTCTTGAACTTGTTATGTAAAGATGACCATCCTCCTGCCTCCACCTCCCGTGTGCTGAGATTATTAGCATGTGCCACTATACCCAACTGTTTCTGCTTGCCTTTTCTTTCCTTGAAATAGGAATTCTGGAGCTGGGGAGTGGGGTAGCTCAGATGCTGGGAGCTTGTTGGCGTTCAACTAGGCTGCAGCATTGAGCTTTAGGGTTAGAAGAAACCCTGCCTCAAAACTTAAAGTGCAAAAGTAATAAAAGAAGGGCACGTGGCATCCTCTTCCAGTCTCTACATGTGTGCACATAGGTCATGTACCTGTACACACACAAAGAATTCCAACTCATTTCCCCCCTCATCCCCATATCTTTTTATTTCTCTAAAACCTCTGCCACGTATGGGGATCATCTAGATCAGCCTCATCTCTGTGTTAGGTGACCCACACCAGTTCCCTGGCTACGTTAGGCCTGAGGTAACAGGTGCAGCTTTTGCTCTATCAGCTCCAATCTGACTCAGGCAGGCTCCCTCGTGAAACTGGAACCTGGTCTCATCTTTTCCCTGAATTCTTGCTCATTCCCTGCCCAACCAACTAAGTCTTCATCTAGGGCCTCAGATGTGACCACAGCTTCCCAACGGAAAGCAGAGTCCCCGCCTGGTGGCTGCACACACAGGAGCATGCACTGTCGTGCTTTGCATCTGAAATATCGTCCATGCCTGGACACAAACTTGCTGTTCTGTTTCCAAGGTTCTGGAGCATTTAGGAGGTGGAGATTGGCTGGCAGAATTGGGCCACTCGGGGTGGGCCTGTGAAAGTTATGTCTATTCCTGGCTCTCTTCTCCACCCGTGTGAACAGGCACTTGCTGCTCGTTCCCACCTTGCCACCCTCACCATGGAGGTCTGAAATCTTCCGGAACTGCAAACTAAGATCAACCCTCCACTCCTGAGATTGCTCCTGCCACGAATTTTGTTCTCATACCAAGGAAGGAAACTAACCCATCCACACAGCCTGACAAGAAAGCAGATTTCTGTACGGATCCCCAGGCCCCAGGTCTTTAGGAGAACCATAGCAACACACATGGAGGGCAGCTTGTACTTTAAACGCAGTGGAGGGATTAGCATACCCATGATAAACAAGTGTCCACTTCACATGAGGCAAAAAGAAATTCAAACACTTTTCCACGGGCCACTCATTAAGGGACCAGGGTGGAGGGGTGGAGTGTTCCTCTTTGGAGGGACAAAAGAGAAGAAAGGAAGGCAGGGAGAGAATAAGAGAGGAAGGGAAGGAAGGAGAGGTTCTTGTTTCCAAGCCTGATTGCCATTTGGGGGAGGGGGGCATGTTAGTAGGAGGATCTGAGCCTCTATATCTGCAAATGGAACAATACACGCCATAGAGAGTCACTGTGAGGAGCAGACAAACTAGCGCATGCTAGATCCAGTCACAAAGGCTATTCAGTGAGGACCAAAGCCCTCTCCCTCTTCCCTCTTTCGTCCTGGAACACAACAAAGGTAACTGTCGCCTTCAGAGCAGAGAATTGGTCCCCTCTCAGCCACTCACCACCCCCACCCCACTCATTTTTCCAATCTTTCCCCTTCTATACCCCTACCATTCTAATTTTGTACTGTCATTCCCTAGCCTCTGTGAGACAGTCTAAATTTCATAACAATTCAATCAAACTCAATTAATGGAATTTTAAAAGAGGCCTGGAAAATCAGTACTATATTAAATTATGAATGCAAAATCTAGAGCAAAACAGACCTTATGCCTCAGAGCAAAAGTTTATGCTTTTAATGTGTAAGGAAGCCATTTGTCCTTGGCCCCAACCCAAGCCTACCTCGAGCAGCCAAATCCAGCTTTACCCAACCATGTAGATTCATCGTGGAAATATGGCTGCCTTCCTCCATATTGAAACAGCTATTGGTTAGCATTGGGAAGGGGAAGGAGTTAAACACTAACCTGAAGATTCAGGACAGGGTACAGTCTGCTTTAATGTCTAGGCAAGAGTTTAATCATGGCTATCTTAGCCACCAGGTGTACCTTAATCAGCACACCAACTCTGGAGGTCCTGAAGAAATGATCTTATCCTCCCACTATATTGTGCATCTTACTTAAAGAGATTTGCTAAGCTACTAGAGGAACATGGTTCCCAGGCCTTTGTCACAACACAATCTCTTCTATGAACTGAATGAGTCAGCTGGCTATCATACCTGGTGGTACTAAGATAAACAGTGTATAAGAATGTGACTCTCTACTGGCTTCTGTCATAAAAATATTATTATTATTATTATTATTGTAGAAATTGTCTGTTTCAAGCTCTAACCACATCATCTTTCCTGTGACCATCTTGCCTGACTAGTTTCAGTAGCATCCCTGGATATTGACATTTATAAGAAAGTATCTCTCAAGTACTTTTTTTAATACTTAGATTCCTGTGGTATTGCTTATCCCAGGAAGCCAAATTCTTTCCTGTAACTTGAAGAGCTGGCTCCTAAAGAAAATTAGCAGCCCTATGATGAACATCTCCATGACATTATAGCAAACGAGAACATCTCTTTTATTTTTTTCTTCAAAGAGTGCTGATTAACCTCATAAACCCCCAAAATGGTAACTGTTATTTCCTTCCTGAGTGGAAAGGAAGACAGCAAGGATTCAGCCTCTCCAAAATCGTTCATCTTATATTGGCGATTCTTTGGCTCTTTGAAGGGTGAGTGACCTCTGCCCCCTAAAGAATGATGCCTGTAAAATGATGGAAACATCAAATTGCCTTATTGCTCTTTATGGCTTTTCCAACTTCTCAGAGCCTTTTTATGAGGCTCGCCTTCTCCTCCGTTTTTCTGCCACAAACACCTCCTTTGGATTTCTTTGTTCCTCTGTTTGCAGTTCCTTCTCCCTCTTCCTGGTGTCCCCTGCAGCAGAGAGTGGGGAGCCATGCATCCATCCCTCTGCAGTGTCTACTGGAAACTCCATCAGGTGGCTTTAATTACCATCTGAATGCAGATGATTTTCAGATCTCCAGGCCCAGCCTTGACCTCTCACCTCTTTTCAGTCCTGTGTTTCTTTCTGTCTGCAGAATATCTCTACTTGGGTGTCCCACCACTTCCTAAAACTAAACATGTCAAAAGCCCAGCTCATTATCTCTCCACGTGCCCCTTCATTGTCTCCCTCTTTCTCCTGGGCCATCAGTGGCACTCCAGCTTGAGGCTGCTATTCCTGGTAGCCTCATAAGGGCCTGCATCCCACCCCCATCTCCAGGTCTAAAGGGTAGGTTTCTGCCTATGCATTCCCACCCAGCTGAACACTGTGACAACATTGTGATCTCAGCTGATTTTTCTTCAAGGTTGTTGTTTTTAAAACTCTACTTTCCTATTCATTCAACTGTTAACAAATCTTTGAGACCATGGGCACATTCCTTTCCTCGGACTGCCTTGACATCTGGAGCCCTCTGAACTGACAAGAAAATCACATCTGTGCCTCCCTCTGACTCATGACTCTAAATTATAGAAAATATGACACTACATATTTGTAAGCCTTTTTATTTCCTAACCTAATTGATAGCTGTACTTGCCAATTAAATAACAAATAATTAGTAATTAGCCTGAGAGATTGATGAAGTGGAAGGTTTAAGTGATTATTTCTATTTTAATTCCTATTATCTACCCCTAAAACCATCACTATCCTATGCCTGGAACTTGATCAGGTGCCATTCTTGTAGCCTCCTCTCTCTGTCCCACTATAAGACAATAATTATACTGTAATGATGGAGACTTTCTTACAACACAACAGACACTCCAATAAATTTATTCATGTGGACTCACTTAATCCTTCCAACTTCCAAGAAGTAAATACACAAATTGGCCTGGGTTTTTGTAGCAACTAATCGTTCAAACTGACTTCCCAAGTGGGGGAGACACTTATTCCTTCCCTGAAAAGTCCAAGGGTGATGTGGGCTTCTGGCATGGCTTGCCCAGCACTCTCAACTCTGTTTTTTTCCAGGGTTCCCTCAGCTCAATTCTTCTCTGCATGTTGGGCATGTCATCAAGTTGATCATCTCACATTTTAAAAAATCTCTTTAAATGCTATCAAAAATAATCAGGCCTATGTTTTTATTCATTCCTAGTCAGGGGACATATGTTCTAGCAGAGCATATGAACAAAATCTTCCTTCCGGCATGCCTACTGAAGGGTGAATTATTTATTCAGCCTTGACACATTCTTCAAAGCAAGGTGTAGCAGTACAGTGCTTGGCAGAGGCAAACCAGGGCTCACTTCTGGGGCCAGAGCCAGGGTCACCTTCACCTGCTGTACAACAGTAGCGAGGTGAGATGGCTTCACCTCTATGTACTCATAGTCTCTGTCGCTGCCCTGGAAAAACTGACCATCACAATGTTAGCAAGTGTCAAATGTTAGATCCAAATATGAGCTGTCCACATGGTTGTGTCTGCTCCCAGGTGTCAGAGAAGCAGACCCCTTCTGTACGCCAAGAAGTAGGAGAAACTACTACAAAGTGTCTAAGACACAGGCCCTGCAGGATTCATTACTGGTGGCCTTTTAGGAACCATGCATGAGCTTTCCAGGACCCTTGAATAAGAAATATTTTTCTGTCTCTTAAACATCTTTCTACCTGTTCAATGGTGTTTGTCAGAGGAAAATCCCCTTGCTACTGTGTTCTGTCCTCTGTACCATCTACCCTACCAAATGTCTTTCAATTCCCTAAGCAAAGGCACCTCAGAGTCACAAGCCAGAGATTTCTATGGTTAAGATCTTTGTCACTGGAGGATCTGAGAATTGGAAATGTAGTTGAAAAGCCTCCAGTGTCCAGAAGAAGATGACAAGAAGATGATGTGGCCTGATGGAGAGGTGAAGCCTTCAACTGAAGAAAGAAAGGCTCCCGGAAGAGTCAAGGGCAGCACACAACACAGGAAATGGACCCATTGTGTAGTAGTGTGTGAGAGGCAAGTTGTAGCACATGTGTACATCAGATGCAAACCTTCTCAACTTAAGGGCCAATTCTGCTCATGTTCAGAACCCTCCAAGCCTAGAACAATATTTGGAACAGAATGAAACTTCAATCAATGCTAGATAAATGGATTTATTTTTAATTAAATGTTTTTTTGTCCATTTCATTCATGAATACAATGCATTCTGATTGCTCTCATCTCTTCACCTCTCTGAGTTATTTCCCACCTTTAATGACCCCTCCCTCCTTCCTATAAGCCCCTTTCCATGTTCATGTCTTTTAGCTTTGTTTTGTGGCTCGGAATTGATCCACGGCCATCTGTATGATGATGGACTTGAAGCCATCCACTGGAATCTGGTAAACTAACCAGTAGATACATAACTGAAGACAATGATTTCCCTCTTTCAGAATCATCAGTAGCCAATAACTCAATAAGGAGTTGTGGGAACCTCTTCAGGCAAGAGCCTTTTAGGTACTGGTGCATTTGGGCATGGCCTGAAGTACTATAAGCACGGAAAGTGTGCATGAGGTCCTTTTGCTGGATTTGGTTCCCAGCTTCCAGCACCCCCAAAGAGCCTCGGATCTCTACCATTACTGTGAGTTTTATCCCCAAATAAATAAACCTGTTATGCTCCATCCCGTGATATTATGAACCTCTTTAATACACTACAGGGAGGAGCAGAACCCTTGTGATCCCCTTCCATTTCCACTACTAATTGACAGGTCCATTTTCACGCAGCCTGTATTCACTGCCACTCACTACAAAGAAAGAATTCTTTGATGAAGGGTAAGAGTAGCACTTATCAATGGTCTAACGTAAATATTTAGAAAGCAATTTGATGCTATGTTCATTTAGCTAAACAACAGTGGTAAATTAGTGTTAGTTTGGGTTTTATGGAAATGACACGGAAATCAAAGGAGGAGACTGACATCTACAGAACAAGGAAGAGCAGAACTCACTCCTCAGAACTGGAAACTGTAATCTTAGGTGCAGGGGGTCTTGGAGTTTTATAAGACAGGAAACGGAACTTTGGGAGTGGAAGATTCCATTTAAAGATTTATCCTCTGCAGTCTCAGAGTCATAGACACCAAAACTATGCCAGTCTTCTTATCAGGAGGTTCCCAGATCCTAATATCCTGAAGATGCTGCTATTAGCCGATTTTCCTGCTCAGAGGTTCTCGGCTCATCCGAGGCGTTCAGGTCATTCACCCCTCACTTCGGTCCTGCGGTTTAATTGAGTTTATAGCACCAAGGATGAACTGCATCCCGTGGAGCAGACCTCAAATCCAAGCAGAGAGTGTTGGTTACCCCCATGATAGCTATGCCATTGCTGTGCCAGTGGGCACATTGTACCTGATAAGCCAGCATTGTGGCTCAGGGGGGTCATAAGACTGCTGATGTCTTTTCTCCCCCAGAATTGCCTTCCAGAAAAGCATGGAGGAAGGCATCAACTCTGTTTCAGGGATTTTAAATACTGGCACAGGAGAGTAAAGGCTGGCAGAGCCATTGTAAATAAGGAACTGAGAAGGGGGAAGCGATAGTCTAAACTTCAATTTGACTTTCATCAGTATGAATTACA
This sequence comes from Ellobius talpinus, assembly GCA_001685095.1. NCBI lineage: Eukaryota > Metazoa > Chordata > Mammalia > Rodentia > Cricetidae > Ellobius > Ellobius talpinus. The sequence continues at coordinate 22,079 of LOJH01017479.1, forward strand.
ATATTTTATAGGACCTGCTTACCACCTGTGTCTAATTACAGCATAGCCCAATAGTGAGTACTATTATATGTGTGTCAGATGAGCTTTGCTATGTGCTTTATTTGATGACAAGTTCCACAGTCTATTGCTCATTTAATGCTTTTATTTGTGTAGCTTGCTCACCTGCTTGACTGCTCTTCAGACTGGAGAGG
>LOJH01017480.1:0-22269 GCA_001685095.1 Ellobius talpinus
GGGGAGGGAAATGGGAGGAGGGGAGGAGGTGGAAATTTTTAATTAAAAAAAAAGGACCTCTTCAGACATGGACAAAAGGAAGCTGAAGAATGGACTGCCTTGAGATGCCGGGGCCAATGGGGGACTTGTCTTCCTACAAACTCCTAATCTGCAGGATCTCCTGAAGTCTGGCAGGCCCCCTGCTGCCAGCCAAAAAACAGATATTGCCCTAAGACCTTCCTTCAGTGATCACTGAGGACCTCGGGGTAGCTGTCTAGGGGGCCAATATAGTAAGTCTCTTATTTTTTAATCCATTACTCGGGTAAAATTTATCCTTCTCTAGAACTCTGATGCAGTTTGATGGCTTGTAGGTTTGCCAGTTGAAAAGGGGCAAACTCACAAAACAGATTTCAGTATAACTTCTTACCATTCCTTTCTTTAAATAAAAGGAGGTTTAAGATACAAAGTTTAAGATGTGAGGATCTGAGAATGTTTTAGGGTCAAGAATGTGTTTGGAGGTATGCAAATGCAAATTAAGGTGTGCACATACAAGTTATAAGGGTCTGAGGATAAGAATGTTCCAGGGCAACAGGACAGTGGCACAGGCCTTTAATCCCAGCACTCAAGAGGCAGAAGCAGGCAGATCTCTGTGTGTTCAAGGCCAGCCTGGTCTACAGAGTGATTGTCAGGACAGGCTCCAAAGCAACAGAGAAACCTTGTCTCAAAAAACTAAAAATAAATAAATAGAATGTTCCAGGGTATAAGAAAGTGACTTACGGTGTGCAAATAAGCTATTTTACTCTGGCAGAGAACTACCACTATCTTCATAGCCACAAGCCCAAGATTTCAAATTCTCTCTGGTCGTTTTCTACTTATAGACTTAAAAGGTGCTTTTCACTGTGCTAAAAATATCTGTTATAGTTTTAAGTTCCAAGATGTGGACTTAGATTCACTTCAAAAAGATCAGATGCTCTCCAGATAAGTACTGTCAATCAATAGCCAAAGTCTCCTCACTTTTCCCTGATCCTGACCCCCTCCCCTTCAATCACCAGGACCTAAGGAAAAAATTTTAAACTTAACCTTGTCCTCGGCTCTGCCAATATCTTGCCAGGTCCAAGAGGTGCCAGAGAGCTCCACAGAGCCTGGACAGTGAAGTGAAACCCCAGGACATGGCAGCTCCCCAGCTTTGTTAGGTTACCCCAAAGATGGTCAATGCCCCAAGGTCAGCAGGAAGCCATCTCAAGAATTCCATGCCCTCATTCCCTTAACCTGCCATGCCAACTCCTCACCTTTTTAATAAAAAAGAAGGGAGGAATGTTAGAATCTAGGTACACCTTGGCCCTGCCCCCGAGAACCTGGCATAGTACAGTCACCCCTCCATGCACGGCAAACAGTACCCTGACTGTGTGAGGTGCAAATGTCTCTTTAAGAGACAACACTGTTTATTCCCGCTCTGCTCTCTTCTTACTGTTCTTCTGAAGAGGAAAGCAGATCTCTCTCTCCCTTCTTCCCTCTTTCTCGGTCTTTCTTTCTTCCCTCCCCTTTATCCATCTGTCAATGTGCTCCGCACTCCCACTATGTCTGCGTGGTGTATTTATTTGTCTTTCACTCTCCATGGGACCCACTAAAGGTTCCACCTCGCAGGGTAATCACAGCAGTAGGTTCTCCTCTAGACTCCATAGCCTCACCAGCCACAGGTAGTTGGGTAAATTTATAGTTTCAGGCACAAATTCCCTCTTACTGAGTGGGCCGTATGTCCAATTAGATGGCTCTCAGTTACCCCAAGGATGTAAGCACCATTGTTGCACCGAGTGGAACATCCTGCTATGTTGGTCATTGGGATACGCTACAGCTGGGTAGGAGCTTTGATTGATTTTCTCCACTGGAAACTTGAATGGCTCCTTGTAAAGCAATGTGAGCTAGTCTTCAGTGAGGAGGCCTCCATATCAGAGCCAGATCAATTCTTCCAAATCCTGTGTGCCAAGTGTGTTGTGTCTTCAGAAATAGGGTCTTACCTCCTTTTCTAGAAGGCACCAGGGGCAACGGAAATAATCTATTTTGTTTTGGGAATCTTTTTAGCCCTCCTGAAAAACAGGGCTCCTTTGCTTTGAGTGGGGTTTTTGCTTGTTGATAGTCTTTAGTTTTGCTTTGTGGGAGCATTGTCACCCCAAAGTTATTGACATTACTTCAGTTAAACCACGGACACACACAGCTTGTATATATTGTATGCAATTTTAAGTAGTCATAAAATAAAGTTAGAAGTATAACTAGGGAAGATTGATATTTAAAAGCTAAGTATGGATCTCTAAAGTAAAGAGAGAGAAAAAGAGAGATATCCAAAATGGAGACAATACAATAATCCTGCAAGAGATTGATACAAGGGACAGCTCCTGGAGATTTTCCCATGTTTCTCCATGCTCAGTGTCCTGACTTCAATGCAGGTGCTATTTCTCACACACCATGCACAACACTCAGGCAAAAGGAACTCAAAGTTGAGGGAGGGATTAAGTGGGTTTATCTTAAATGGTATTTCCTCCCAACCAGGGAGGTTTCCTTCCATTTACTTTTTAATGAAGACATATTTAAATCCTCACAATGATTGTACATATTTTTAAGCTACAGTGTGACATTTCAACACCTGTATACACTATGTGACACCCCCGTGCAATACCAATCACTAGTTGGCAAACCTTAGTCAATTCCTTGCATTAGGTATCTTTCTCAATGCTGTGATAAAACACAGGAGTAAAGCTGCTCAAGCAAGGGTTCCTTTTAGCTCATGGATTGAGACAGAGTGTATCCTGCAGGGAATTCACAATGGCAGAAACAGGAGGCAAATGATTACATTGTCTCCGTAGTGGGGGGGTCGGGGGGGGAGAGAGCGATGACTGCTGATCCTCAGTGGGCTTCTCCTTTGTTTCTTTTTATTCCCTATGGCACCCTAGTCCATGGCTGATCCAATAGACAATGAGATACATTTAAGGTGAGTCTTCCCTACTCAGTTGAACCTCTCTGGAAACTCCCCATAGAGAAACCCAGAGCTGTGTGTCTTTGGTAATTCCAAATGCAGCCAGGTTGACAATAAAGATTAACTCTCACATGGCTGATATTCTTGGTGATTCATTTATTGATCACAGGGGAATGAAGCTATCCACTCTGTGTTGAGGATCCTTTGCAACAATGTGCAGGAAGTACTTGGTGTTAATACACAGTGCTCCACGACAAGAAGAAGGGCAATGAGGCTGTTGTTGGTGACTACTGACAAGCAGTGCTTTCTGCCTACCTGAAGATCTTTACAGTGCTGTGTACCTCAGCACTCACAATCCACTCAGTTATTTACTATGACCTTGTCTCTTCCAAGCAGGTAAAAAGATTGAGGCAGAAGAGACCTTTTGTTCGAAGGCTTAGCTGATTCTGGGTAGACACGATCGGAACTGCCTCTGAACACCTCCAGCAGGATGCGACTCCAGGAAATGATGGACTGTCTTCATAGGAAAGTTTTTATGCCCACTGAGCACCGATACAGACATATGGAATAGCCTGGAGGCTGGAGAATTCTCACATCTCCATTTGTTGTCCTAGAAAGAAGGGGGCCAGAGTGTCACTGGCTGGGCTCACCTCCCTGTCTACTGTCTAGAGTCTCCTTATGGACTCCATGAGGGTCACAACTTTCCTGAAAGGGTCTCACTGCATCCCATAGGATGCACATGCAACTTTGCATTGGCCTAACCTCTGTTTCCTTGTTTCTCACTTGCTGATGGCACTTACTTCACAGCAGTTCTATGAAATACTCATCAAGCTGATCCGAGAATCAAATGGGTGTGCCCAGACATTTTCTCCACATTTTTTTTAAAAAATAAGTGGAGTGATACAGTGGGGAAAACGCCGAAAGCACTTCCTCTGGAAACCATCCAAGAGCCTTTGAAGGGAACTCCAACTTACCTATTTTATAGTTACATGTCTCTGTGTGTATATGTGTATCCTTTAAATATGTGCACACATTCATTCATCTTAAAATCTTATTGTTATCTTTATAAAAATTAGTCTTGCCACTTGTTTTATGTTGTTCAAAACAAAATAGATGCATCCAGTACATATTCTGTCCTTGTTTTCTCCGCCTGGTAAATGGGGACAGTGAAGCTTGCCATTCGCCCTCCGGAGGCTATGCAGATTAAAGCTTTGGGCCAATAAAATCTTTGCAGGTGCTCCAATGAAAGCTTTGGGGAACTACAAAGCCTCCATCCCAGTTTTGTATTTACTTTCAAAAGTCTTTCTTAATACATAATAAAACAACTTTCATCCCAGGGGGATGCGGTCCTCTTGTGACTGCCTCTGTAAGCATCTCAAGGATTGCATCCTCTTTACTCTGATTTCGAAGCTACCATGTGAGCTGAAACTGCAGCTCCCTTTGTTGTGGGAAATTCCTAACAGAATATAGGACACAGAAAGGACTTGCTGATTAATGCTGTGATGTATTGTTTAATTGGAGGAAGGTGGTTTGTGTTCCTGACGGTGTTCCTTGCTTAGCTTTTTTGGAAGGAGTAGCCTCCTCCTCCTCTCCTTTTCATGCTTTGTCCTCTGGCTGCAAACAAGCTTGTAATCCTACTGTCTCAGCCTCCTAGATGCTGGAAGCAACGTCACACAGCACCACTCGTGGTTAAGATCTGCTTCTTAGTAGAAAGTTTGACAATTGCGTGTCTCGAAGGTTCCTGAAAATATGTGAATGTACACAGTGCCCGGAGCACACGTGTAATCTGAAGGATAAGTTTCTTTCTCTTCACTGTTACATTTTCCTTGGCCTCTCTGAGGTCTGTCAGTTACCACCATTCTGCACTGCAGAATTACCCAGACATGTACCGCACTGTGTCTTTTCAAAATCTGCCCCAAGCAAGGTGATGACTCTATTCCGTTGGCTCCTTTACATGCAGTTCAATGCACTGGCTAAAAAAATAAAATTATATCAACTAAATAAACTAAAAGTAGAGGTGGAAAGGAAAACACAAATTTAAAGAGAATTCAGAGACATGATTCAGGGCTCCACTTTTGCTGCACCGCTGTAGAAGTCTTGACTCACAAACTGAAGTTGGCTTCTCATTCTGTCTTGGGACACTTGCCCCCAGTTTCCCCATGGCTGGTGTGGTGGCCCCCACAAGTCCAGCAGGCTGCTTCCCTGTCCTGGCCTTCCAGCCTTGCTATTTCCTGGAGAGTGACTCACAAATTCTTCATGTCCATCGCCAACCCCTGAAGCAGAGGCGTGGTTCTCCAGGATGGGAGACTATCCCAGGCTCCGCCCACTTTTGCAGTTGACTAATAACAGGTATCTGCCCCACCCTGTCATCTTCAAACGAAACACTGCCTCTGGCCAATTCACAGAGCAGTGACTATTAGGCCTGTTGAAGAAGGCCCTGTTGTTCACCAGTTATGTGCATCAGCATTTAGAGGTCATTTCGGAATAGCTGCTAGGCTGAAGGTTACTGGGCCAAGGACAGAGACCACTGGGTGACAGAAAGTGAGGATGATGAAGGATGGTGGCCACTTAGATTACTAAGCACTCATAAACAGTACTTCACGGATAGCACGATCCAGAACTGTGTAAAATCACAGAGCAGAAAGACGCTCACTTCCTAGTTGTATGACTCATTGATGACCAGTGTTACAGAATTCAATAAACCCCAGTGAGCCACATTTTTACCCTGTCTGAAAGAAAGGAAGAAAGGAGGATTTCGTATCAAAGTCTCTAGAACCAAGTGCTAAGTGAAAATCTTGGAAACGTAATAAGAATATCAAGGGGCTCTTCCAGAACTCAGGGCCATTTGCCTGGCACAAGCTACAAGTACATAGTGTATTCCTGTGCAATTCATTAGAGCCACCAAGGTCACTGTGCTTCCACGTGATGAGGATTCAACCAATTCTCTTTATAAATAAAGCCTGCAGATGTGTGTTTATATTATATTTATATTATCAGTGCTATTTTATAATTGGAAGAACTAAGGACCTGGAAGTCCAACTTCCAGATAGGTCAGAGCGCCTAGCGGCAGGACCATGATGATACCTGTGTCTTCCTCTGAAGTCGAGGAACAGCCATTCCAAGGGGAGCACAGGTAGCAGGTGGTCCCTGTCTTCTGGTGGTATTGAGAGGAGGATGTAAAATGTAATCTTACTAAAACTCCTGAAGTCTGGGATCCTAGGAATTTGGCTAATTTTTCTGACTAATTGCATTTGTAATGAATAGCCCTTGCATCCAGGACCAGAGAAGCTCCTGGCAGTTTCTTTAGGGTTGGTGAGGAAACTCTCAACAATTTCCTGATTTTTGTTTTTCTGATCTGGATGTCTAGGCCTCTTATCCACAAGAGCTTTTAATTTTCCCTGTAGCTATGGGATTCATGTGCGGCTAGCCCCACAGTGTAGACTGTGTAACAGTGTGTAACAGAGGGTTGGAAAGTGTGAAGCATGAAGCTAGAAAGAGATGGAGTCAGGTGGTTAATTAAGATTTCTCCGGGGATACCACCTTATTCCATTTTATCCTATACCACATCGTTCTGTACCATTTCATCCCACCCTCTAGATACTGCTTCACACCATACACACCAAAGCCAGCACACCCCCTAATCTCAACTATTAGCCACTGTCCAATGAATGTTCACAATGACCATGGTTAATTTTGTCAACTTGATCAGGCCACAGAGTGTCCAACTTTGGCCAAGCTCTATCTCAGACGTTTCTGGATGGGATTAACATTTGAAACGGTAGAACGAATTAAAGGAACTGCCATCCCAAGCATAGCCCAGCCTTAGGCAATCAGCATAAACACAGTACAATGGCTGACTTGCAGGTTGGTGGGGAGCCTGGTGTAGGCACTTGACAAGCACACCCAGAGCCCTGGCTTCCATCCACCGCTCTTTAAAGATAAACAATAATGAGGATATCTCCACCCGAAATCAAGAACTAATCTTTTCCAAGATAAGGGACATTTATCCTTGCCGTAGAATGAAATGGAAGCTCTACCTGGGTGTTGAGCCAGCAGCCAGCTTTGGAACTGTTACTGTTACTACTGTTACTCCTGGGGCTCCAGCTTACGGACTCATTCTACAAACCCTGCAGATCTGGAAACACATGGCCTCTCTAATCACATGAGCATTTCCCCATGAACTGCTTGAGTTTAATATTGACACATATATGTACACAAGGATCATCACCACATCTAATTGTGGAGTGTGCCAGATGACCTGGCAGCTACAAGGCACTGTCCTCATATTCTCTGTTAAGCTTCTGTTTCACCTCAGTTGATCAGCACAGGCTCCCCGGCGGGACTTCTAAACTGCACCTCTATCCATCTTGTACCTGGATCTCCTTATGCCCTTTGTTGACAAATTCATTTTTGGCTTTTATTATGTTATGATAATTTCCTTGTCACTTATCTCATTTATTGTCTCACTTCCTGACTGGACTGTGACTATCATGAAAACAGAGTGGTCAGCTTTGTTGTTTAGCAAATAATTGATATTCAATAAACACTCATTGCACAAATGGATGCTCCTTTCTAGCAAATAGGGTGCATGAAGTAACATTAGTCATCATGAAAGAGGTGAAAATGATTTTATTAGTACTTTGGCCTCCCAGGGACACACCACTGCCACATACATGAAACCCTCTGTACAAAACAAGTTGTTAGTCCCCTTTGAAAGGCACTGCAGAGAGTCAGATTAGCTCATGTTCCTGGATAATATCCATGAATGGTTCCTGGCCCTCAGTACCAGTGAGATGGTTTAGACCTTCTGACACTTAATAGACAGCCCTCTGGACTGGACCCTGCTGTGACTTTCTGGATGTGACTAAGACATGACATCTGTCTAGATCCTCTTCTCTTCCTGATGTGAGATAAAGGACTTAGACACAGAGCGTTATAACTGGAGCAGGTCACAGAGATGCTGCCAGGCATGTGACCTTCCTCATTTTCCTTCTGGGGCAAAAGGCTACTGTGTGAAACTTGTGGCAGAAATGACTACAGTTGTCTATATACCACAACTATGTTGTAAAATGCTAACTTGCAGTTATTTGATGGTTTACTTCAGCAAGTGAATCTCTTTAGCATGAAGATTAAATATATCCTGTACCAAGTTCTCAGTCAGTGTGCCAGTGAAGAGGCTTGCTATTGCATAGAGTTGTGAGGTCTGAGGAAACATATCCTAAGGATAAATATCTCATTGCCACCAATTTGGGCTGGTGGGTACTTATGAAGAACTAGAAAAAGGATGACTATTAGAATGGAAGATGGGCTTGCCTTTATTCTCCCTCCCTGGACTCTAATAGAAGAATCTAGGTCCTAGGAGTTCCCTCTCAAGCAGTAGAAGGGATAGATACCAACACACTGTCACATGGGAGGTTTATATAAACGATATCAGGATGATTGATCACAGGATGGATCATACACTAGTATGTTTTGTTTCATCTGGAGCCTCCTTCAAATGGCCATCTTTTTATCGCTTCTTCATTCTGGCTGCCTTGCCTTGGTCAGGCTTTTTGTGTGTTCCACCTTCTTCTCACAAGGCCACCAGTCAGGTTGGACGAGGGTCCACCCTAACAACTTCATTTTAGTTATCCTTCTAAAGGCTCTACTTCCCAATACAGTCAGTTTTTGAGGTACTGAGGAGGAGGGGGTTGTCTTACTTTCCTATCTGTCCATAGTCACAAAATTACCTAGGCCATGCTATTCAACAGAATTTTTGTTTTGTTTTGTTTTTCTTTTATCTTTAAAGGCTGAAAGTGCAAAGTGACATTCCAGCTGATTCTCTTTCCGGCGGGACTTCTTTCCCGCCTTGGGCATGGTATTTCTTAATGTCTTTCACATGATGTGAGGTGGGGGGGAGACAGAATCAGAGAGTCAGATAAAGACAGAGAAATCTTTCTCCTATATGGTTTCTGTTATACCAGATTAGAGCTCCACCCTTATGGCCTCACAACTTTGATTAGTTCCAGTTTCAAAGTATAGTCATGTTGGGGGTTAGCGTTTCAATAAATGAATTTAGCAGAATCATGATTTAGTTCATTACAGGATCAGAGACAATGCGTTTAGCCAGAGTACTGAGAATCCCAGACCTCGTTGTGTTGCTTATCATAACACGTATGCCTGCTTGTTCTCAGTGCTTTAGAAAAGTCTTTAGGGGATGGGAAACAGTCAGTTCTCAGATGGCCCTGCAGAGGTAAAAAGACCCTTGTCCTTCCTTGGGCTGCAGGGTCAGGGGCTGTAGCCGCATGGCCAGTTTAGTGGAGGCGGGGTAGTTAATGAGTTCATTCTGGAGAAGCTATTCTATACTCTCCTTTGTCTCTTTCCACACCTGTAAAATAGTCATAATAATAATGTCTGACTCCAGGAGATATTGATAGAATGAAATGAGATAATAAATGTTAAGTGTGCTAAGCCCTTAATAAGCCACTAGACCCTACTAAGGAAGCAGCATTTTCTTTTGCATTAGTTTAGTTTACTTCCTTTCAATTTAAATTTTAAAATGTCCCTGAACATCTTAGTCTTCTACAATTGCATTTTCCAAGATTGGTTCTCTCTATCCTGGAGACAAAAGACGCCTTGCCTAGAGTGAGCCCCTGAATCAATTATCCTTGGAAATGCCCTTAAAATTTCTCCCTCTTTGCAAATTAAATGCCCAATAAAAAAAAATCTTGTTCAACTGGTTCCACATAGCATTCTCTAAGTGAGTTTGTTATGACATTCTTTTTCTCACATAGCAGTTAGTGTATTTTTGAAATCTAGCAATGGCATCATCTGTAAGGTCCTGTTTCTCTTCCATTGGTATCTTTATATCCTCCATAGCAGCGTCCACACAGCATCATTCAGCCAATTCACTGGCTTCTGTTCCATCTCACGGAGAGCCTAGTATGAAGCAACTTTGCCTCCAGTCAGGCAGTTCGCGTCATGAATGGAACACTGGTTCAGAATGCTCTGTGATTTGCTTCCCTTACAGACAGCATTAGTGATGAATTAAAGCATGCTCAGTTCTTTTCTACGTAACCCTGAATTACTGGGATTGGTGAAGTTTTAACACGGGACCAGTCAAAACAGGAATAAGCAATGACTTTGTATAAATCAGTGAAGAATAAGAATGAGCTTTCACAGCAGTGTGCTTGGCTACTGTCACTTGTGTGACAGAGAGGCCAGCAGATGCTGTGCAGTGAGGGACAGGGACCTGGCAGGAACGTCCATGCTACCCAGTTGGAAGTGTTGGCTTCAGGAGACTGATGGTTGTCTACCTTCAACCAGGACACTGCATTTGATTAGCTAGAGTGCATATTTGTTTTGGTTTTCCCTCTGTTAGAAGGATGGACAGGGTTATTAATAAGTCCTGTCCATGCTAATTGTTACGGTGGCTCTTGTTTGACTTTCTGGATTAGTTACTCAAGAATATGGGTTACTGCTAGCCAAACTTTCTATAAATCTGATTATAAGGAGCAGGCAAGCTTCCTGGGCTAGTTATGGTAATGATGGGTTCCGTGGCTGGCTGCTGCAAGTTGTATGCCTGTGTTTCGCTTCCATATATGTTCTGGTCATTGTCAGTTTGTATTTTCAGTGTTTTTTCTTCCTTAGATGTCGGGTATAATTCTTAAGTCAATGCAATTAAAGTTCTTCGAGGGAAAGGAATGTGTCTGGATCTTTGTTGAGTTTCAAAATGACAATAGATGACACTAGAATTCTCCTGAGGATTCTTTCTTACATGTCATCAGTACTGCTCATTTGTCAAGTACCATATTTAACCATGAGTGAGGCTGGATGGCTGTCTTCCTAAGCATTAGAAGAGCGTTGAGCCTGGAGACTATAAATGACACTGTTAGACATTCCCTGTGCTCCAGTGGAGATGGAAGTGTGACCACGACTCCTGCCCAGGACCTCAGTTAAGACTGGATTTGTTTCTTATCTAGGTCTATGGAATGAGATAGGAGACTAGCAGAGAAACAAGAGGTGCTGAGAAGGGAGCGTGTAGGTAAAAGGTGATGGTAAGGGGGAGGGGAGGAGGCTACTGGAGTAAAAGTGCACCAGGTGAGGTGGGGGGAGCAGCAGGGGATGAGAAAGAAGCTACAAAAACAAATTTGTTTGAAAAAAATGAAACCTAATTCTTTATGAGCTAATACATTCTTCTTTTACATTTAATTAGACAAACTAGCTTATGCTCCACATTCATTTGTCAGAAAATTTCACACAATCCTTAGAAGAGGTATCTTTAGTTTTCATTAAGATGAGAAATAAGTTTCTGCTCAGGGATGTATCTTTTCTGTCATGGGCCTGAGTGTAGGGCACCTCACCCACCCTCACCACCCCTACGTCTCCAGTCTATTAACAAAAATAAAGACTACATGACATAGACGTGAGTTGGGTCCCACAGACCCAACGCGTTTACTCTCTGGTCCTCGACAGCAAACATTTGCTGACTCTTGTCCAAGTTTGTTACTGGCTTCAGGAGGCGTGCCTCCTTCATTATCAGCACAGTGGGCTGGGAGTGGTCCCTGGCATTCCTACACAGTGGTCAGGGAGGAAAGAAAAACCTGCTGAACTTGCCAAAGACGTACATGGGTGGGAAATGGTCCCAGAGTGTCTGCCATCAACTGCCACCCAGGTAATGCAAGCCTACCTCAGGGTTTCTCTAGGTTTTATAAGCCTCAGTTTCTCTTCTGTGGCCTCTCCTCGAGCTGGTCCTACTGCCTTTTCTGGTTGTGCCTGATCCACCGCCAGCCATGAGTCAGTGCCTTTGGTGTTCTAAGGTATCTTCTCCCCACAGCCAGTTCTTCAGAGTAAAGCTTAAAGCATGTTGTTTCCCCTCACCTGGTACAATTCCCAACCCTTGACTCAAATTCTGGCCTGGATTGCCCTGAGAAAATGTAGTATGGTAGCAACCAGGTACACGGGCATGGTGTTTCATACTGTCTCTCGGCTACTCCTGTAGCAGAGCATCAAGCAGCAGGGTGGGTTATGGATGTGGAGAGGCAGTGACTCTTTACGACCTGAAACAAATAAATAAAACTGTCAACAAGGAAACACCCTAAAGCTGAGCTTTCCTCAAAGAGTCGGAGTTCTGGGTCATCATTTTTATGTTCTTCCTAGTTTTCCTATAAAACAGTGCTTCTCAACCTGTGGGTTGCGACCCCTTTTGACCTTTCTCAAGGACCTTTCAAATGACCTTTTACAGGGGTTGCCTAAGACCGTTGGAAAATACAGATATTTACATTATGATTCATAACAGTAGAAAAATTGCAGTTGTGAAGTAGCAACAAAAATAGTTTTGTGGTTGGGGCTCACCACAACACGAGGAACTGTATTAAAGAGTCACAGCATTAGGAAGGTTGGAAACCACTGCTATAAGAGCATGTCGAATTTTAAAATGGCTGTAAAATAATTTGGTTCAGCATTGCCTCAAATAAGCACATGTATTTGTGTTCATGTCTCTCTGGGAACAGCGGGTAAGAGGATTCTTAAAGGTGAGTTTAGACCAGTCAGTTTCCTCAGACACAACAGAAAACAATTAAAATAAATGGTTATGAGGGGTCTTGGCTTGTTCTGTAGCTGCCTCCAGTCTTTACACTGTAGCTGGAGACCTTCGTGTTTCTCTTTAAATGTGGCAGTGTGGGCCTCTCCAAAGCACAACTGTTCTCTCTTTAATATATCTAATTTCCAAAAGACAAATTTCAAGTTGAAATGAAAACCGAAAGTATATTTGAAACTCACTGATGCTTTTTTGTTTTGTTTTGTCACACAGGGCAGAACCATGGCTTCTCTTAGTCATTTTTTGTGTTTTACATCAGTATATTGATTGGGGACAATAAAAAGTCTGAGTATCAGGAAAGGAAGGAGACGTGGTCATGACATGTTGGTTAAGTCTTTTAAATGCATATTTATTTCAAAGCACAGAAGTGCTGAGTGTGTCCTCATGTTCTGTCATACAGATGAAAGCCATGCCTTCTCTAGTTAGTGGTTAGTGGCCTGGCAGGGCTCCAATCTATATCTGCTTGGGCCATGCTTATGACTCTATTGGCTTGATTTTTGTTCTTTTGACTTTGTTTTGTTTTCTAGAAATGTAAGTATTGAACCCAGGGACTCATGTATGCAAAGCAAGCAAATCTACCAACTAAATGATTAAATCCACTGTCCTTGGTGCCTATTCTTGATGTTTGTCCCTGCCTCACTCCCTGAATAAATCTTAAAAGTATGAAGGATCAGGGCATAGCATTTTGTATGATTCCTCCATATTTCTGTCTCTGGCCTCTTCGTTTTTCTTTGTTGTGAGGGCCCCCATGGTTCCCCACTCTAGCAGACACTTAATGCTGTTGTTCCTTTTCGTTTTCTGATTTTCTCCTTAGACACTCAACATTCTAAGTGTGAGAATCCTGAATTAGTCATTTTATAGTTTAAGCAACCAACATGGAGTCGAGGAAAAAGCATCAATGCATTCCTTGTGTGAGTAAGTAAATTAAAATGCAATTAAGCAATAATACAGAACATTTGCTATAGTTCAAGTATTATTTAAAGCACTTTGAGTATATTAAGCCATGTCATCCTCATAAGAACACTTGGAGATAGTACTATTATTACTTCATTTACACAAGGATGAGTAGGAGGTTCAGTGGTTCTTGTAGACTTAATATGTTAGGAATAGTATCTGTGCTGTACCCCAAGCCTCACTGAATGACTCAGTAGCAACCATGGCAACCCCATCATGGAGGGCAATGCTTGAGGACAGTCATGACACCATGTGGAGGCCTTTTCTCTGCTATTCCTCAACCCTAAGCTGCTAATCTTCCATAGTGCCCCATTTCTACATAGGACTCTAGGCCCCAACCACACTGATTGGGCTAATGTAATCAGGTTTTGACAAACTGGTCCCATGCCACCTCTCTTCTGCACTAATCTCTCCCCTATTTCTCTTTATTCTACTTTCACACCTCTGAGACTCAGGAATATTTTTACTCTGTTCCTTCTCTTTCAGTTTTTGTAGCCAGCTTTGACTTCTGTGGGTGAATGTCACTATATGTATCCATCACCTGACCTGGGTTCTTTGGTTCTGGGCGTCCCTAGGGTAACTCCTTCTGGACCTCACGCCAAGTTGAATCTCATTGTCCCGTGCTTGTGTGTGTGGTGTTTTAAGCAGGGTGTGGTTCACTGGGCTATGCACCTCTCCTTTGGGGGGTGGGGCATGTAAGAGGGTGCTTATTCAGCTTGCATCATCAGACTTGGGCTTCTAGTTCAGTCCTACTGTCTGCCATCTTTGTGCCATTTCTTCACTGGCATGGGGACCTACTTCTGTGGTTGCCCTAAACTCCCATATGTCCTGGACAAAGTGTTGCGTTAGACTGCCTGGAGAATTTTACCTTTTATCTTCTGATTCTTCCACACCCTTTGGGTCTCAGTGTTGATGGGTATGCTTTGACTGCTCATATCCCCTGATCCCAGTCTAGATCACACAGGTGCTCTGGTGGATATTCTTGGTGTCAACTTGACTATATCTGGAATGAACTGCAGTCTGGAAACGGAGGCTACACCTGTGAGAGATTTTTCTTCTTGGTTTGAAGTAGATGAGTCCACTTCTAGTCTGGAACCTTGAGTTAGGAAGACACCTTTGGTCCAGATCATTTTTTGTTTGTTTGTTTGAGACAATCTTTCTCTGTATAACAGCCCTAGCTGTACCAGAACTAGCTCTGTAGACCAGGCTGGCCTCAAACTCACAGAGATCCACCTGCCACTGCCTCCTAAGTGCTAGGATTGGTTCAGATCTTAAGAATGGAAGGCAGAGACCATTAATTAGGATCACGAGGCAGGAAGACACACGTGTTTAATACAAATTGTGAGGTGAGAAGACATACATTTAACCTGGGCAATACCTTCTCCTGGAAGTCTATATAAGGACATAAAAGAAGAAAGTTATTGTACTTTGCCTGCCTTCCTGTACCTTGCTAATACATCCATTCCTTCACTGGCATTGGAACCTACTTCTTTGGGATTCTAGCATATACAGAAGATCAGCCGAGACATCTAGTCTTGAGGAACAGAGCAACTACTAGATTCTTGGATTTTCCATTCATAGTTAGCCATTGTTGAATTCACTTTATTATAGCCTGTATGTCATTTCAATAAATCTCCTTTTTATCTATCTATCTATCATCTATCTATCTATCTATCTATCTATCTATCTATCATCTATCTATCTATCATCTATCTATCATCTATCACCCTATCATCTATCTACCTTCCTATCTCTCTCTCTCTCGATTCATTCTGTAAGAACTGTGACTCTAAAGAACACATGAGCCTTTATCACCCAGTACATTTCTTAATTATCACCATGGGTGATATTCACAGAACACTTCATGTGTGCCTCCACAGTTCTAATAGCATTATAAGAGTTGGATAAATTGATCCTGCAACACAGCCCTGAAACACAAACTATTTTTATCCTAGTTTTGCAGATGAAGACATTGGACACAGAAAAGCTATACAGTTGGCTAAGGTGCATGAATACTTAATTGCAGTCCAGCTATGCACCCAAACTGGCTGGCTCTGGAGCCACGGGGTTGGGAAGTGCTCAGCCATTTCCCGGTCTGGCATTTGCTGTTCTGTGTTGTTGTGATGCCTGGTTACTTCTGCTTTATTTACAGCCATATGTTAGCATCAAGTGAAAAGCTGCTAAACATTAAGATCAATTAATTCATTTCATGATAGGATAGCTTAGATGCCAGTTACAGATACCGAAGTTCTTACAAAATCAAACAATGCCGCCTGACTCTTAACTTTATGGGATCATGTCTAACTAAAAGCCAAAGGTAGCTAATCAGCTGATGTGTGGTCTCTGGAGTTCTTAATGGTTTCTGTGTTGATTCATCTAATGCTATTTAAGAAGTGTGTGCTGATAGAGATCCATTTGTCCCAAGCCCCACACGTGATAGAGATTGGAGTTAGAACATTTAAGTGACTTATCCAAGGTCACGTGTGGAACCACTGACAAACAGGATG
Organism: Ellobius talpinus; assembly: GCA_001685095.1. Classification (NCBI taxonomy): domain Eukaryota; kingdom Metazoa; phylum Chordata; class Mammalia; order Rodentia; family Cricetidae; genus Ellobius; species Ellobius talpinus. The sequence goes on from LOJH01017480.1 coordinate 15,986, forward strand.
CCAGTGGGCTGGTTTCCAGTGCTGTGTCCTTTCTTTGCACCTGGTTAAACAGAAACTATGGTCACATCTGAGTGTGTTGTTAAAACAAACATCAGGTCTGTAGCTGGTTTGAGTTTGACTCCAGTGTGAAGGGACTCTTGGTTCTAGTCACTGCTCCTGGAGACTGTGACCATCGGCCCTCAGAAAACACTGGGATCAGGGAGTGAGGCTGGCCTGCCAAGGCCTGAAGCACCTGGACTCAGCAAAGCCTCAGGGTTGACTGGCAATGAGGTCTTTGTTGTTGTGTGATCTGCCAGAGTATACCCAGTGCATTGTCCCTCTGCTCTAGTCAGTAAACTCGGTCTCTGCTCTCTGAAATTCTGCATTTCTTCTCCCACGCTATTGGCTGTACTCATTCCTGCCCTCCACCTTCATTTGGCCCATGCCTCCTTACTGCAGTCTTTCCTGCGGTCCACCAAGTGCTGAAGTCTCTCACTCAAGGGTTGAACCCAGGTCTCAGTATTTAGAAACAAAGAAAGAGAAGTGCCATTGGGTCAAATCTAGATACTTCTATGTGACAGACAAGTAGTTGCCTTATTTCTCCAAGTCTCTACATGCAAACCATTATCAATACCCACTGAACAAAAGTTGCTGTGATGAGTAAATGGGATCAAATATAATGCACTTCAAAGGACCTTGACAGGAACTGGGTCACTCCCAACATTTTTCTGCAACTGAATTGACAGTAAATGCTTTCTGCTTTGGAAGCATATGCTTTCATAGTTTTGCTATTATTGGATAAAATGCAAAACAATCAAATCACAAGCAAAAAGATATTTTTGTATTTGCTGTTCCAATAAAACTTTAATTTTTGATATTTTGAGGTTTCAGTAAGTAGATCAAGCTAGAAGACCCTCTTGTTTCTGTCTCCTTAGTGTGGAAACTACAGGTGTGTACCACCATGTCTAGCACCAATAAAACTTTATTTATAGAAGTATGTTCTTGACTAGATTTGCTTCTCTTACCTCCTCACTAGGCTCTTGGGTCCTAGTAATAGGTTATGACTTGTTTTGCCCTTTCTGTTTCTCTGTAGACAAACATGAATGAGGCTATCTGTACTGTCTGTCTTTTTGGCAGCTCTCCTTTGTCCCATTTCTTCTTTTGCAGATGAATGTCTATACTGACATCGCCCCTCCTCCCCAGAGCAAGAAGGATACAGGAGATAAGCTCCGAGCAGTTGATGGAGTGAAATCGTAGATACCTCACTCTATTTTCTAGACCCAAATGCCTCAAGTGCAGTGGTAAGGGGCCTGGCATCAGAGAAGAAGGTCCTGGACCAAGGAGGCTTGCTTCTGGGAAGCACCCACTGCCTAAAATAGGCTGTGCTTTGCAATTAGTAAAAACTCAAACACTGTCACATAGGTAGCTGTCAGTGGTAGGGTTGGTGTGCAGCTCCAAACAGATTTCAACATGCCAGCTGCACTGTGGTCTCCATTAATGGCAAGTGGAATCATCTTTTCCTGTCTGGAAGAAACCAGTGTTTGAGACCCTGGGCAGTCACTCATTTCACAGAGCTCAGCTTGATAAAACACAGAAAGAAAGGGGGTCATAGGGAGGAAGATGGTGCTGGCCACATGTGTGTACCAACTCAGAAATGGAAGTGACCTACTGGGTTCTTGCTCTTGTATCAGATTTGCTGCAACACTCTGGATTTAGAATGGGGACTGCGCTCCTAGATGTTGGTAACTGGGATGGCAGAGATGCAGTGATCCACCCTGCAGTTATTTTGCTGATCTCAGTGTCCTAGCCAAAGGGCGAGATATTTAAAAAAAATATCAAGCTTTCTTCTCTTAATATATAGTGTATCAACATCTGGCCTTAGAAGTCTGGATCCTGGCAGGATTGTGGTCCTCTAAGCTAACTTCAAAAGCTGAGGAAAGCCCCTAGAAAGACCAGGGGAGTCAACTGGTCACTTCACAGGGTACTGGAACATAGTCAGACACCCAGGAAGACCAGAGATGAATGTGTATGAAAAAAAGTTAAAAACCTTGGCTTTCAGAGTTCTTGGCAGGGGAGGAGCTTGGTTTGAATCCTGCATCTCTGTGCTTGAACTATAAGACTAACTCAGCCTGCAAATGAGAGATTATCTCTGACCTAGTTTCACACATGGACACATACACACATCCCTGAAAACGTATTCCCTGCCCTGCGAACTAAATATGTTGACAATTAAATCCCCAATGGCATCTTTTAATGCTGTTTGAGAAGTGAGGAGACTTGGAAGTGACTGGATCAAGAGTGCTCTGCTCTGAGTAGAATGGATTCATGTTCTTATCAGAATGGCTTTGCTATAATATACGGTTCTCTCTGGCCTGCTGAATGTTCCTTTCCATGCATTGCTTCCATCATGTTATGACACAATAGGGTTTACCAGATTCCAATGTCCTCGTAGAACCCCTCCATTTTGAAATCCATTAAGTAAAACCTCTATTGAACCTAAAGATTAAAATCTATATGTTTTCCAGTCTGCAATATTTATTTATTGTAGCTGAAAATGAATCAAGATAACAGCTTTACAAACTTTGCCACCATATTCTCACTTGTAAAGTAAGGATAATGTCACCACTCCCCGCTATTCTGACGAAAGCGATGTGGCATCATGAATACAAGGCTCCTCTCCTTGGGCTTAACACAAGGTGGCTCTCAGCAAAGGCTGATTATCTTTTTGTGGCTCCCTTCATTGTAGCCTCATTACACAGTACGGACAGAACCACTGATCAAGAATCCTGGAGTGTAGACCTAGCTCTTCCACCTATTAGCTTTGCGGCCTCATGCTGGTAACTGCTTCCCCGGGGTGTCCTTACCTTAGCATTAGGAGAGGAGACCAGATTCACTCTTTCTGCTCTACTATCCCAGGTTTCCCACAGGGTAGAAAAGACTTACCATAAATGACGATCATGTATAGGTTTGCCTTTACTGGTACCCCAGCTTTAGAAAGTAGAGGCCACAGTGCAAACCATTAAGTTTTATTGCAAAGTAGTAAAAGAACCCTTAAAGTTAGTAGCCCCTCTACCTATCCCCATCATTACTGTAGTAGCGGTAGTAAATATTCATTAACTACTTCTCGTACTGTTTCATTGACCCTTACAAGCACTCCACAAAGCAGATGCCATTACTTACTCCATACAACAGTTGAAGGAACAGGACGCAGAGCAGGGATCTTAGCCAAGGTTATGCAAACTTTGATCATGGTGACTTGATTTACCAGTTAGACTTGTGGCTATGAACTTAGTTGGCAAATGATGTCAAGCCATGGGCTACAGAGCATTGAGTAGAGAACTTGGGTGAGTGTCTGTCCAGAAGGCAAGCACAGAGTGTTCATCTGGGACCCATCCCAGACCTACTGGAGGCCAATATCAAACTGTACAATTCTTCTAGGTCATGAAGCTGTGGAGTAGCTGGGGCATAAGAGTCATGCAAGAGAGTTTCATCTATAGTAAGGCCTAGTGGGGGAAGGATACCTTATGACAGTCATGCTAGTATAATGTAGCCAGTGAAATGAACTGGCCACAATGGGTGGTGCTTGGGAATGAATAAGAAGGCTGTGGTCAATAAGAGACAGTTTACGTTCAAGGACAGATGAAAAGAAAAATTAGTTGGCTGATAGAACCTCCATATTGCTTGACTCTGTTTTAAAATAAAAAACTTGATTTTTAAATAGCATAAGCCATTGAATGCATCATTTATTCACACTCGTTGGAAAGCTCAAGGTTAACTAACCTCTCTAGGGTCCTTTGAAGAAGAAAAGCATGAGAGAATTCCACATGATGTTCAAGAAATTTCTATAATGTGGCTCCAAGTACTTCTCTGACAACACACTGAAGACTTAGCAATTTTCTCCATGACACAGTGCTGTCTGTCATTTCTAATTTCTAAGAATAAGCCATGAGTCATCGACTAACAGCGTGGTGAGGCTGTGGCAGAGCTGGGATACACTTGGCTCCTGTGCCAATCTCCTAAGTAAACTTTACTCATTATCATTTTCAGGGGCTGCATAATGGCTTCAGTTCCTTACTACCAAATTTGCTCTCAGAGATCCAGGAGAAGACAAGCCTGACCCTTTTCAAGTGCAGTTGCTCCTTGTCACTCTGCAGGTGGCCTGCAACTGCGTGGCAGTTCTGTCTGGCTCTTGGCTGACTGGTTCTGAATTGCTGGACTCCCTTACGCTCCAAACGCTTCCTGGTTTTCTGGACACTCCTGATGTTCTTACTGCCTTCCCCTCTCTCATCTTTGTCCCTCTTCCTGGATGCTTCTCTGCTTCTTTGCAATGGCAAGTATTTCCTCCTTCTTGTATTTCAGTTGACCATCCCCTGACCAGGGAGACTTCCTGTTTCCTAAGTCATGTCAACCACCAAAGTCTTGCTGGTATCAACTGTGAAGCTCATGACCTTGCTGCTGTGCTGTTTAATACCCTCTCTTCCTTAGAAGACAGTGAGCTGCCCTAGGCAGATAGCTTGCCTAGGATATTTGGGGTTCCTGGCACAGAGATGGGTTAGGAACAAGAAGGAAGTGATTTCCCCAGGTCACTAAAAGCTGTGTCTGGAAACTGGGAACTCCACATTCTCTGTCACAGACTTCCTCTCCAGATCTACCTGTCTTTGAATACTTAATTCCAGATCACTTTTTTTTTACCCCCAGTGACTACTGCTATAAACCATGTTAAAACCCAAGAAATGCTTCTTCCTCTACTCTTATGTTCCCCTTTTAGATATTGTAGACTACCCTACTCTTTCTATTTTGTCTGCCAATCAAGATTCATGTCTTAGCTCTTTAGTAGTTTTTTCACTTTCATAAATCTCACTGTATGCACTTTGGACCACTCAAGATCCCACGGGTCTGGTTTTCTTACTTTCCCTATACCAGTTTTTTCTTTCAAAGCCTCAAGCTGCAAAGCTCTGTCTTGGATATGCAGTGAGTCTGCAGACAATTACTGAGCTTGGTGCTTAGGATAGAGAATTCAAACAGCATGGTTCTAGTATTCAGGGAGCCATGGTTCTAGTCTATAATTCATGCATGCCTCCGTGTTAGAAAGTGAACATGCTGAGGCATTCCTTCCTATGAACAGGATGCCAGCACTTTGCCCTTGGCCCAGTGTGTTTCAAAAGTCATTCTTGGAATCTTCTTTCTGCATGCTCTGGACATCCTCATACTTCTGCATCCTCATTAAAAACTTGGAAGGTGGTAGGCTGCTCTCCCTGGCTACTTTCTTCTCAGAGAGAAGACTAGACATGGTCTTGAGTCAAGAGACCCTGTTTGGAATTCAGGGTAGAAAGCTGTGCAGCCTGAGTTAGGAGTCTTGAGAGTTTGTTTGTTTGTTTTGTTTTGTTTTGTTTGTCACTGTTTTGTTAAAGAGAACCCACTCCCAAGGGCTTCAAATTCCTCAGTCATGACAGCACTGAGCATGTGGTAGTTCTTTTTCTTCTTGGACTCTATCCACAGTATTCTTTTGAACTCCTCAGCTTGTCTTTTTACCTATAATACACATTAACTCCAAATGCTGTGTGTGTGTTTGTGTGTGTGTGTATGTATGTATGTATGTATGTATGGTTTCTGCATTTTCTAAGAGTCATTGAGGATGTGTGTTACACTTCCTTATAATATGAATTTTTTAAAAACTAACTTTCTAAGTTAGCACATTAAGTTATGGACTTCATTTATGCCTTTTTCATTCCTACATATTATTATATTTTGTTCTTATTTGTCTCTCTTCCCCTACCCTTGATATTCCCTTCCTTCCTCCCAAATAGCCCCCTCACCTTCTTCCGTGTCTGCAAACTTCTGTGCAACCTCAAATAGGCATTGTAGGAGCTGGGCAAGTGCAGAGAAAGTAGGCATTGTAGGAGCTGGGCAAGTGCAGAGAAAGTATGTCCCTTCTTTCTTTGTTTTTTCATTTGTTGGTTTTGGTTTGTTTTTGTGTTGTTGAGGATCCAGCATAGGCTTTTGTGTATACTGGGCAAATGCTGTACCTCTGAGCTACAGACCCTGCCCTGACACACATTCTGGAGTAAAAGAACACTGAGTTTAAGCACTAAATCTTTCGTGATTTTCCACTAGCTGTAGGCTAGCTAATTTCTTGAGATTTTATTTAAATACTGGAGATATAAATTGTGAGTCTCTAATGAACCAACCTGGGCTCATTTAGATTTATGACAAAGAAGGTGGCAAAATGGAATTAAAGGTGTAAAGTTCTTTTTTTTATTTGCAGATGATATGATAGTGTACATTAGTGACCCCAAAAACTCTAC
>LOJH01017481.1:751-19588 GCA_001685095.1 Ellobius talpinus
TTTCTACTACCCATGTAGATTAGATCCATGTATGTCTCTCTTAGGGTCCTCATTTATCATTATTTTCTTCTTACTGTCTCTTTCCTGGGATAATATATCCCTATTTAGGAATCCTGTCAAGATGATGCCCAAAGTCAGTGTCCGAGCCTTGACCTCTGAACTTTTTCAAGCCCATAAGTGACAGCATGGCACCTGATTTATGATTTACAGGGACCTCCAAAACTCAAATTGTCGAAACTTAAGCTCATTACCCTTTTCAAATTACTTGGTCAACACCATGACTCTAATACACATTCTTAGAATTCTTGAATTTTCAGATTTCTGCATTAGTGGTCTTAAACTCCGAAGGCCTTTGCTCTGTTTGGGAATCTGATGAGCCCATGTTGCATCCCCAAGGGAAAAATGTAAATGCAGCTCTAGTTCTCACCACAGTCCATCCCCAAGGGAAAAATGTATACACAGCTAGTTCCTTCTATCGAGGAACCTCTGAGTTTCTACAGTGTCTCGAAGGATCTCACATTAACAGTCTTCGGGGAGAGGAAGGTATAGTTCTCTCTTTTGTATCACCAGCTTCTGCCACTTCCTTTTCTAGATTTTTCTCTTGTTTCTATTTTGTTGTCTTCATTGAGCTCAATCTCAGTCGAAACAGCTTAATGTTTAGAGAACTGAAACACTTCAACCTGCTGCTCTTAACAGAGAGTGCTAAATGCTTTTCTTTTTAGGGTAAAAATCATGATGTTGAAAGACCAAATAATCGAATAGTCTTATTTACAATCGTGGAAATGAGTGGAATGTGGAGGTTATTTGATGGAGAACTTAGAAAATAATTTATTCTTTTTTAAAGACGTGTTTGTGTGTGTATGTTTGTGTGTATGAGTGTGTATGTTTGTGTGTGTATGTTTGCCTGAGTGTATGTCTGTGTACCACACACGTGTAGAAGCCTACAGAAGTCAGTGGAGGGCAGGAGCTCTCCAGGACCTGGAGTTAGAGATGGTTGTAAGCCACCATCTGGTTCTGGGAACAAAACCCTGGGCTCCTACAAGAGCAGTAAATGCTCTTAAGAGCAAAATTGTCTCTCCAGTTTCCCAAATAATTTATTCTTACAGCAACAGTTAAAAATAAATCACTACCAAAATTATCTTGGCCTAAAGGTGTTTATCCATACACTGAGTGGGTGCGGTTTTGATTTTCAGTGTAATTTCTTTACTATATGCTATTCAGAATTTTTGCTTATATCGGTTTTGATAAACTGTAGTTTTCAAATTTGTCCACTTGAGTTGCTAAAATTATTGGCACAAATCTTTAATGATAGTTTCTTCTTATCTTTTTAATGTCTATGATATGCAGTAATATTCCACTTTTTATTTGTAGCATAGGCTCATTTTATCCTACTTTTCTTCATCAGTCTAGATACGTGTGTTGACTTTACCAGTCCATTTTAGGAATCTGCTTTTAGCTTTGCTAGGCTTCTCTACTATATCTGTTTTCTTTTTTGAAGATTTCTGCTTATCTTAGTCACTGTTATATTGCAGAGAAGAGACACCAAGGGAAAGAACCCCTTAACTGGAAGGCTTACTTACAGTTTCAGAGGACTATGGCAGGAAGCATGGCAGCAGGAGGACGCGATGCTAGAGCACCAGCTGTGAGCTTTACCTCCTGATCCACGGGCAGCATGCAGAGAAAGAGACCAAGCCAGGTGTGGGCTTTGGGGGAAAAAAAAGTCAAAGCCCACTCCCAGTGACACACCTCCTCTAACAAAGCCACACCTCCTAATCATTTCCGAACAGTTCTACCAACTGGGCACTGAGCACCCAAAAATGTGAGTTTTATGTATGCCTGTACTGGCTGTTTTTTGTGTCAACTTGATGCAAGCCAGTGTCAGCAGAGAGGAAGGAGCCTCAGTTGAGGAAATGCCTACATGAGATTCAGCTGTAAGGCATTTTCTCGACTGGTGATCAGTGGGGGTGGGCCCCGGCCTCAGTGGTGGGTAGTGCCATCTCTGGGCTGGTGGCTCTAGGTTCTATAATAAAGCGGGTTGAACAAACCAAGAAGAGCAAGCCAGTAAACAGCACCCCTCCATGGCCTCTGTATTAGCTCCTGCTTCAAGGATCCTGCTCTGTTTGAGTTCCTATCCTGACTTCCTTCAATAATGAACAGAAATGTGGAAGTGTGAGCCAAATAAACCCTTTCCTCCCCAGTTTGCTTTTAGGTCATGGTATTCATCTCAGCAATAGGAACCCTAAGACAGGGTCATTTTCATTAAAACCACCACACTGCTTCAATCTCTATTAACATTTATTTATCATTCAGGACATCCTCCTTTTCTGTCTTCTTAAGGTAGAATCTTGGGTCGCTGATCTTAAGCCTTTCTTCTTTTCCCATATGAGCATATAGAGTTGAATTTCTCTATGACCATGGTGGTTGCTGTTCTCCATAAACTACTTCCTCTGCTCATTGTCATTCAGGCCAAAGTACTTTTAATTTCCCCTGTGCTTTCTTTTTTGGCCTGTGAATTATTTAAAGTACGTAGTCAATATTTTTCTCAGCAACATATTGCTCCTGATTTCTAATTAATTCCAGTCTGATCAGAGAACACGCACTGAGTGAGCTAAGCACTTCTGATGTTGGTAGGGTTTGTTGCCTGCAGTTGTTGAGGGCAGTGCTCTGCGACTAAGCCAAGAAACAAGTCAATTAAGATAAGGCTGCACATACTGTTCAACTCCTCTGAGTTGCTAGGGACTTTTTGTTTCATTTAAGATTAATCAAATGTTGAGAGAGGACACACTCATGTTGTCCGTGTACAGTTGCTATATCTTACTAGTGATTGTCAATTTTTTAATTCTAAAATGCCACATTAAAAACCATTTCTTCATTTATTTTGTATGTGTGTGTGCCACAGTGCGCATGTGGAGGTCAGGACAATTTGCTGGAGTCCTTTTGTGTCTTATACTATGTGAGTCCAAAGGATGGAACTTAGATGGTAAGGCCATCTCACCTGCCTCTAAAATGCCTTTGGCATCTAGCAAGTTCTTTGACTCAAAGTCCATTTTGTGCGATATCCTAACCATCACTCAGGCTTTTTTTTTTTGCCTCTTTTTGAGTGGCAGGCCGTTTTCAATTCATTTTAATCCAAATCTTTATATAAGGTAGGAAATACAAACTTAACTAACATTCCTTTAAGACCCATTCTGAACATGTCTTCCTAGCAAATTTCGTTCTGATGATTGATGCAGTGAGGTCTAAAGCTTCCACTCACTGTGTTATTTGGTTTCTAGATTCTCTTTTTCCCAATATTTCTTTTCTTTCTTCCTTTGGGTTATTTTGATAATTTATCATTTCCTTGTTTGTTTATTAGTTTTTTTGAGACAGGGTTTCTCTATTTGCCCTGATTGTCCTAGTACTCACTCTGTAGACCAGGCTGACCTCAAATTTGGAGATCCGCTTACCTCTGCCTCCCAAGTGCTAGGATTAAAGGTGTGGGCCACCACCTAGCAGTAATGTGTAGCCCAGGCTGGCCTCGAACTCATGATCCTCATGCCTCTGCCTCCTTCAGCAAATCCTACTGGCGTGTACCACCATGACTGAACCGGCCAGCATTCCTTTTAATTGGCTGTTAAAGGTGATTTCTGTTTTGGGAAGGGGTGCTCTGGGGTTTATAATATGTATTATTAGCTTTTTATCATTGAAGTCATACCACTGTGTAAATATTATAGAAAGTATGTAGTCAATAACCCGTTTTAGTAAAAAGTATTGTTGCAAGTACCTGAGATAATCAACATATAAACAAGAAAGGTTGTCTTGTCCCAACTGCTCTGTTGCTTTGGGCCTGCAGGATGCAGCACAGCATGACAGGAGCATGCGGCAGAGAAGGAAACACATCTCCAACAGCAGAAAGAAAGAGAGAAGGGGTCAGGACCCAGTGTTTTATCCAAGGGCACACCCCTAGTGACCCAACTTCCTTACTGGGCTCTAAATAGTCCTTCCCTTCCTGAGCACTCAGGCCACAGACCAAGCCTTGGCCGTGAGGACCTTTGTGGGATGCTCAAGACCCAAGGAGAGCAGGTCTGTTATGCTACAGCCATCCTGTCTGCATTGCATCCATGTGCCTCCGGAACGCCAGCAGGCGGTGCTCAGTCTTTCTCCCAATAGACACGTTTTTTTAAAATTAATAAGGACTAAATCTTAAATGTTTTCTAGATAGTGTTGCTCATATCCTTATTTCTGAATACCCAGGTTTCCTTCCAGCTTTAGTTTCCATAATCAGTTCTTGAAACGGCATGAGCTGGTAGCTGATGTTATTATTTTCCTCACTCCAAACATCACCTGATTCCACCTTCGTCCCTGCAGGGCACATCTGTGCAGGCTGAGAGCTTCTGGGTTCATTTTGATCTTCCATCTTCCCGGAGTTCTGATGAGAAGCCTGTGGCTATTCAAGCTGACATTACCTCCCTAGTAATGCTATTTGGGCCATCATTTTGTCTGCTGTTCGTCCTTTGGCACTCTTAATTCCTCAGAGGCAGATGTTTGGATATTGTTTTATAAACCCCTGAGAATCTGCTCACTTAATTCCTTCTGTTTTCCTCCTTCAGTTTGATGGGCCTTTGAGATGACTCAGCCCTTTGTTATTTACAGACCTAGTAAACCCATTTTCCACGAAATAGTATTCTCCAGACCATTCTACAGATAGGTTTGCAATATTTCCATTTAGTTTCTCTCTGTGTGTTGTAGTTTGATTGTCCATCCTTTCATTCATTTTGATCATTGCTTCTTTGACTTTATTGAGCATGGCTGAAAATAATCCGCTTTAAATTCTTGTCTGGTAATCCCAACTATAAGGTCATCCCAAGACCAAAACGTGGGTTTATTTTATTCTGTCGTTTCCGCTTAGCATGTGTTACAATGTCTTGTTTCTTTGTGTGCAATCTTAAATTATTCCCCAGACATTGGACAAGCCATATACTATATAACCCCAAAGTCTGTCACAATCCTCTGGAAATACAGATTTTTCAGTGTTTATTATAGTAGACAATTAATCCACTGAAACGTAAACCAAGCTGACTCTCGCCCTTGTGTCTAGAGTCTGTCCCATGGAAGCAATAGGAATCAGTGTGAATCTGGGGGATCCTGATGAGCTAGGGGCCCCGCTCCTAACTGTCCTCTTGCTTGAGCCTCTCATCTCACTCTGGCAGTTTGCAGCCCTTAGCATAACAGCCGTCCCTGATGCTTCTGACCAGGAGTTTGAGCTTTGATTTGCTTCCGGAGTTCTAGGTGTCTCTAACCGTCACTTTTCTCACTGCGGCTGTCTTCAAGCCTAAGCTTCCAAAGTCGGAACTTCAAGTCATTTCTCCAAGCTTCGGTGCTCTCTGAAATCTGCTTAATTAATGTTTGCTGTTCTTCAGGGTGTGTGGGTGTGTGTGTGGGTGTGGGTGTGTGTGTGTGTGGTTTGTTCAGCGTTTCCTGTTTTTAATTAGTGACAGGGTTGGTTTAACCTCTGAATGTACAAGTTTAAATGAGCTCTTCCACTCCACAGTGTTTACATCAGGTATTTGGTGACAGTAATGGAGGCCGACTAATGTACATTCTTATTCCCAACAACCGAAGCCAAGGATCAGGATGGAAAACCAGAATCTTCCTGAGAAAATAGAATATTCATGAAGGGAAAGCTGTATTTCCAAAGGCAAAATGTGTTTGAGGGAGAGGAAAAAATTGTAAATATTCTACTCACATTTTAACAATCCTGTACTATTCAGTGTTAACATTTTACAGGTACATGTTTTATGCATGATCTTTGTGTTATGAATATCTAATGCATGTACATAATATAATGTTTGGATAATTTATAGTTTTTTCCCTAAGAGAGGCATAAATCCGATAACCTTTAAATTCCCATAAGAATCCCAGATTCTCCTAGTTCTAGCATCTAACGATAGCATTGCTGACAGACACTTTGCTAAGCTCTGTGCATACATTTGCTTTATTGGGCTTCATAGCAATGCTGACAGGTAGGTGTGGCTCCTATAACAAATGAGAAATCCGAGATCCAGGAGAGTCAGCAGTGTGCCCAGGTGCACACTAAGGAGTGGTGATGGGATCTGGGCTCCAGAGGGTCCTCACAGCTGATGTTTTCTTTGCTTTGTCTCCCGTTTGGAGTCCCAGGCTACCACCCAGCTAGCACTGGGTCACATCCACCACAAATACAGTGTAGTAGAGACAGGGAAACACCGTGTGGAGAAATAAGTCTCTTCAAAGGAGCCCAGTCTTCTAGCTGCCGTAGACTCGCAGCCTTGCGAACCTCCTGCTCCTCTCACGCTTCTCTCTTTGTCTGCCTCAGAAATAACAATGTACTTCACCATCCTGTTCAAAGCTGTTCTGGACCTTAAACCAGAAGGGCTAGAAAAGTGTGATGAAACGTGACTGTCGTTCTTCTGTCCCAACTCACACACTCGTGCTTCCTTTTCCAAGTCTTACAGTTACGGCTTCAACAGCGAAGGACCCAGGAGCAGCTGGCTAACCAAGGCTTGATACCACGTGAGTACCCTCCCGCTCTTCCTCATCCCCTCAGTGCTGTGATATCCGGGAGACAAAAAGACCCTAGAGATCAGCTAGTCTCAGGCGATGTATCTCTCAGCGGAGATCCCCGGGAATCTGAATCTGAGGACGTCTAGGCTGCGGATGTTTTGTCTCCTACCCTTGCCTATGTAGACGCTGTTCCTAAGACTCCAACATGGTAGATATACTCTCAGGGGAAACTCAGTGGATGATGGGCGTCTCTGGCTCTTCTCCTACTTTTGAAATTGGTTCTTCTAGAAGTACCAAGAGTATGCTATTTTTTCTTTTTTTTCTTTTATTTTTTGGGGGGTTTGGGTTCAGCTATTTGAGTCCACAATTAACTAAATATTGTCAAGCATTTCCTTTGTAGAAGACTCAGTTGCAATACTGTTCTAGCATGAATACTACAATATTGAACTACTGACCAAAGTATGAGTCAAAGAAGGATTATCACAGGTTTTAGAAGATTATTTGAAATTTTCTAACAATTAAAGCTAATTCTTGGTTGTCTAGGGAAGTACAGGGGAAGGTGGCCCAGATGTGAAATCACAGTTCCAATTCTTCTAGGTCTTACTAATTCTCCAAATAAAATATAAAAATCAGTGTTCATAATAACACCTGCAGAAATGTGAACCGTTGCACAGTACTGGGCTTCAGTGTTTAACATACATACAGCTCTCAGACTGTACCCTAGACAAGACGATGGTGGTTAATATGTATAGGGGCATATTAAGGCCCAAGGACTGCCTAGAGCTGAGAATCTTCAAGCTTTTCCTTTTGAATTCAAAAGCAGCCCTCATATTAGCTAAGCATCCAAGTGGTGAACGACTGGGACCTTTGGAGCAAAACTTCTTTAGAGTTTTTCCTGAGCACAGCAGGGACAGATGGTCTTGTAGTCTCAGTACTGACTGCTCCAGCAGCACTGTCCTGCTGGGAAACCGAGGCGGCAAGTTCGTGTCTGGTGTTTTTGTCTGGTCAGTCTCCTGAAAGTGAGAAAGATGGAAGGAAGCTAGGGATCTGAGGCTGCAAATCTCACGGCCATGTCTTCAGAGGTGTCTCCTCCTCATTTTGGAAGGGCAGATGGCTCACGCACACCAGAACCTCTTAGTTCATCCAAGTTCACAACTGATTTAAAACAAAATTTAGCCCACATGCCCAAATGCTGAACCTGGATTTCGCAGCTGGCTTTTGGATAAGAATATTTTTGAAGCCTATGTAGATAAATATGGAAACAAGTGAAAAATAAAAGCTCAAGACAGTGATGACCCCTGGGATGTAGTTAGGTCACGGCTGTCATGTCAGGTGTACAGGTGGAGCATCTTTTCCTGTAAAGGAACAGAGTGGAGATGTAATGTTTTCTTCTCCAGCATTTTCATACTCAAGTAGGGTAGATATCAATGAAGCACTACTGAAATGCTTAGAGAGAGTTTGTGACCAGTCCGTTGCATCATAAAGACATTTTCAGGGCAGGAAGTCCTGCAAAGAAGAAAATGTCTTACTTGAAACCCAGCCAAATGATAAAGGTTTGCTCATTAGCCACCTCCCCACAACCAGAGTTTCTAAGGAAGCGGCTCCTGCTGTGGGAAAGTGTGTGTGTGTGTCTGGCACACACCGCAGACCCTGTGTGGATGGGCCTGCTCTGCTCAGCTCTCTTCAGGAAGCTAGAGAAAGAACCAGTCTCTGCCCCTGCTAGTGGACCCAGAGTCCTAATAGGAGACTAACCTGATGCAGCACACCAAGGGACTGTACCTAAAGGCAATTGAGGGCAAGAGGCTCCAAAAGGCTCGGATTCTCCTGGATTTAGCCTTATTTAACACATTTTATTAACTGTGTACAGAATCCAGAGCCATGCACTGAGATGTCCATAATAATGACCAAGATGATTCCTGGGAGGAATTCAGAATACTAGGGGATCTGACAATAAGTCAGTCTAATTCAGTGGGGTCTCATTGTCTGCCCCAAGAAGACCTTCATCTATTATTTCAATTTTTTAAGAGAAAGAGGAAAGGAAAGGAGGAAAAATAGAAGGACAAAAAGCTACAAAGTTCAGCTAATTCTCTAATTTTTTTAAAAAGTTTTTCAGTTTTTTTTTCTTTTAAGGTTTTTCAGTTATTTTTTAAAAGTTTTTCAGGAAACCATCTACGTGTTTCTAGCCAAGGCAGTGCTAATGGTCTGCACCACTCCCTGGGCCTCTCCTCAGCTCTCCTAGGAGCCTTGAAGTCTCCTCACTAGAGTGATATTTCTCTTCAGCAGAGATCTGAGACACTCACGGTAGTCAAATCCTTATTTCTAGCTAACATTCATGGAAATGAAGCTGAAGGCCTGAGAGAGTTTTCTAATGTCCTAAAGCAGATCCAGTGAGTTCCAGGTCCCTCTTCTATTAACTTGCAAGAACTTAATACATAAAATAAGATTATTGCAAAATCTCACTTGGCCCATGGTGTGAAATAACTGCAAGTCTCTGAAAATTTCACAACTTACTATACCTACACTCAAAACCAAAGGCCACGTTAGTGATTTATTCTAAATTGTCACATATACGTAGTTAACGGGAAACTGCCACTCTTGGGCAGTTGTTTTGTTTCTTTACGTTGGGTTATCTCCAGAGCCTGCAGGAATGCCAGCTCTCTCTTCATGTGATAGAGCAGAGGTCAGAACCCATGGTGTCCAGTGCCCACACAGACCCCCTTTCTACCCGCGAGGCTCAGGCCCCACACAGACCATTTCTCTCATATGTTCAAAAGAAACTGTAAGAACATGAGTCATTGTGACCAAAATATTCAAGTAGAAAGGTGGGGTGTGACTCATGGTGCCACACCCACTTTTAGTGAAAAGAAAAAAACCCTGGCTTTGATTCCAGTACTGCAGAGACCCGCTGGGAAAACATGGAGGATGGCCCAGTCGTCTCATTGAGATGTTTCACTCTGACCAGCTCTGATGGATCTCACTTTTTCTCAGTGTGATGATAAACTGTGTTTTCTCTTCTCTGATCCCAATGAGCTGAGATGTTCTTTCCAGTTGACTTGTCCACCTCGTCCAACAGGGTTCAATTTTCTTCCTTCCTTCTTCATGGCCATGCAATGTTCAGGCTTTGAGGTTGCTGCTAAGTAACAAACAGTCCACACCAGTAGCAGCAATATTTTCCCCCAATACCTCCAATCACTTTAAAAACATTCACTTGTTTTTATGAGTTTGTATGAGTTTATGGTTTTCCCTCTTCTGGTGCTTTGAATGAAATTCAATGCACCATCTTTTGATTAGAAGTGAAGACAGATGTCTTCTTATATTCTTAGGCCAATGTAGAACCTTGATGTAGAGCAACTTAATGAAAAAAAGTGTTCTTTGGTCCTGAGTAGGAGGCTGAGCCATATCCTAAGACAGCTTTCACAGTGAGTGGTGAAGTCCATGCTTTCCAAACAGCCGTGAAATCTAAAGCTTTATTGTTTGGAATTATCTCTCAGACACATGTATGATTCCCCAAATGGAACTGTCTGACTCTCCACTGAAGCTAAGGTTTGAAAGGATGTCTTCACTAGGTCTGCAGGCTCAAGGATGTAGAATATGAAGAAAGTGCACTCTTAGGGCTTTAGAAGAGGGCTCCCTCTTGCCTTGGGAATGTCAAGGAGGGTTTTCCTCATTGTTTTCATACGAATACCCTCCCTACACTCCTTATCCCTGAGCATCACCCTCCCAGGCAGACACTTTTTATTTTTAAATTTTGTATTATTCCTTTGATAGCTGCATTAAGAGTTTCGCTTATATTCACTCTTCCCAAACACACCCCAGATTCCCTACCCAACCAACTTTGTGTTGTTTTATTTAAATCCATGATGTGCAAATATTTTTGGACATGTAGGCTTCCAACAGAGCACTGTCGACTTAGCAAGGGGCTACACTCTTAGAGGAAACTCCCTCTCCCCGCAGCTAACAATTGTCAATAACCCCAGAGTTAGAGGTGGAATTTCATGCCCAACTCCCACCTCTGTGCTAGAATTTGATCTGGCTCAGACTTGCTTCAATCTTGAATTCAGAATCTTAAATGGCTCCATCTTATTTTGACCCCTTCCAAAGCTCCCACATAAAAGATTCTCAGCCTCTTGACCTGGATGTACTAAAAATGGCCTTAGAGCTATGAGCACCTACTAGGAGTAAGGCTGTACCTAGGGCATACACACAGAAATCAGACAGAGTTTCTGAGTCACTAAGGAACTAGCTCAACGGAGCACTCGTTTAACTGTGTCTATTGAGAAGTTGGGAAAGTATAGAGCCCTTCTTGAGAGTATGTACCAAGGGGTTTGAAGGAGGAACCTGAGTGTTGCCTCCCTCTCTGCTACCAGAGAACACCTAATGGGGATAAACTCGGGGAATACACAGATACAGCTGTCTTCCTGGAATGGAAAAGGAGAGGCAAGAACTGGGATAGATGTTTGAGGACCTAGAGACCAGAGAGGTCACTGTTTGCCCACAGTTTCAGAGAAAGCCACCTCTGGCTGGAGAGGGATTTCCAGGCAGCTCGAGTTCAATGATCTGATCTATGTAAATGAATTTGGAGATATGAGGAGCTGTCGGTGAATGGTGCTGCCTTTATTTGTTTTGCAGACTAATCCAAGCTACATCAGCCACATACTTACCGAAAAGCCTTGGTAAACCCCTGAACTCTGTGGCATTCCTGAGTAGCCAGAAGAATGATGGGCCATCCCCGCACCCACCCCCCATGCAGCCTCACCATAGTGTTGAGACATCCACGGGACAGAGTCCCCCTGCCTTTTCTCAGTGCACCAGCTGACTTGGCTTCTCCCCACGGGCACCTACCACACACTGTTGGCTGCCTGAGCAGAACGCGTGGCACGAGGGGATTAATGTGTCTGCCTCTTCCTCTCTCCCTACCATCTCGCCCTCAGAGCTAGGGGATGGTACCCTGAACTTCCATGCCAAGCTGGATCAGTTGTGTCTTTTCGCTTCTCTTTCATCTCTCCCTCAATTTTCCAGTTGCCTGTTTCTTAAGAAGTAGAGAACCAGTCACTGGAGACATGCATTGAATTTGTCTCTGTATCCACGACGGGAGAAACTCCCAAGTATTTGCATGTGTGAGATCAGACTCTAAGTGTACACGCCAGGTCTTAAATGTCATCAGCTACATTGGGCAAATACACTGTTTTCAAACCCCAAAGTCTATAATTTGAGCACAGAATAAGCGATCTATTACCAACTTCCCCTCAGAGAGAAAGAGATAGATACATAGATAGAATAATTTCCAAGCTGCTATCACCTCCACAAAGCTTGTATCCTGACTACTCAGAGGGAAGTATTCAAGGCCTGTTCACTTTTCAAAGCAAGACAGCGTGAGCAAACACCATGAAGTCCATTTTATAAGTGGGAAGCCAAGAGTGCAGAAAACCTATTGGATTAGTTCAACGATATACCAACAAGGAGAGGTCTCAACTAGATGGGTCCTAAATTCTCAGGTACCCAGGATGCCTTTAATCACACAGCACCGTGAGTCTCATGTATGGACATGACCGTGTCTTCCTCCCCACAGACTACCCTGTAGCACCCACATGGTAACTCACAGCCTTCTGTAACCTCAATTCCAGGGAATCTGACACCTTTCTCTGGCCAGTGTGAGAACCAGGCACACACACGGTACACTCACATACATTCCAGCAAAACACCAAAACATATAAAATTAAAATTTAAAAAACCTAATTATTACTAAATTCATTATTAATTCACATGTCTATTTTCAACTAACAAGTGAGCTATAGATTTACTAGCAAATGGTTTTCACTGGAGCTGGCACTTTTAAACTACATTGCTGTGACTCCAGGCAGCAGTGGCAAAAGAGACTCTAAGTCACCGAGCATCCTTTCTAGGAATTGAAATCCAATCCCAACAATCCCAATCCAGCACTTCCCATTAGAACTCGCTTTGTCTGTGAGCCTTTCAGTAGGGGCACACTAGCCTTACAAGTCCCAAGAGCTGTTGTCCTTAAACCTGAGTATCAACAACACCTGGAGAGTTTGTTCAAAGCCAAATTCCTATGCTTCACTCCCAGAAATTCTGAGGCTGTGGTTCTGAGATGGGGTTCAAGGGCCCAAACGTCTCACAAGTTTCCAATTGATGCTGGGAATTGCCGGTCCCGGGGGCCTGTCCTTAGACCCATCTGCGGCTTTTATTCAGTGGAGTACGACAGAGTACCCGGAGTTCTCTCTGGACCTGGTAGTGAGAGGTCCCCTAGAGAGAAGTCAGTGCCACTGCATCCCTTGTGGGCTGCCACTCAACACCAAAGCCCAGCCCTTGGCAAAAGAGCCCCGCCTCAGCCTTAATGAGTTCTCTGCAACCTAGGCCTCATTGGATCCCCTTGAAGGCCTGAAGTCGGAGTGGTACAGAATGGACCGCAGGAGGCCTGTTCTTATCTAGGCGAATGTTTATCCACACAGCTGACCCAAATTAGCTGGAGCTGCAGGGACAGAAATAGGAATAGCCTGCGACTAAACGCTGAGACGAGAACATGAATTCCCCTGTGAGGGGCGATTAATCTTCCTCCAGGGGAACAAGTCAGATGTGTGGCTGACTGGATTTATAGTCGAATTCTAATTTGAAATCACATGGACTTGTTTTTTTAATTTAGAAATCCAAATTCCTTTTCCATCTTAAATGTCAGTGTCCTTTAAATATGAAATTTTGCCATTTGATACTCCCTGGGCTGGCAGTAGAAGTGGTCTTTCGTGTATTAAAAAAAAAAAATCAAACCGAGGGAGGCATTACGACTTTTGGAGGCCTGCAGGGGAGATGGCTAGAGCCCACATTCTCTGGAGTCAGAGGGTAGGCAAACCTCAACCCCAGGGCCACTCTGCTGGGGAGTTTTCCACAATTGTGACCTCAAGCTAGTGCTCCATAGCACACCCAACCCCCATGGCAAGCCCTGAGGAGAGCATTTACTCGGTGAGGGCAGCATGTAGGCCTCTTCCTGTTCTTCTCAAGACCTCATTAAATGGACATAGCTTCCCACCCTGCGGTAGAAGGTTCCAGAAGACTGTTGTGCTCCTAACACCGAGAACTAAACTGTTTAGGTCGTTTCCCAGGAAAGGAAGTGACAGTCATGAGTTGTGGCTTTGTAGAACCAGGGCAGGGGATGCAGTGTTTCCTAGAAAAGGGAGAAGCTCCGCTGGTGAGACCTGAAAAATCTCAAGGATGCAGAATCGGTAAATTCCCCTCATGTCCAATTAGAAGCAATTGTGTGGACCAGCAAGATGGCTCTGTGGCTAAAGGCATTTGCTACACAAATCTGATAGATTGAGCTCAATGCCCAGAACTCCCATAATGTGAAAAGAGAGTACTAGCCCCACAAAGTCGTCCTGTGTCTTCCACAAATGCCCCTCAGCTTAGTGCCCCCACATACACATCATACATACAAAGGCAAGCACAATAATTTTTAAAAACAAACAAATTGTGTTTAGAATGTGGGCAATATCTAAAGATTATAGGATATTCCCTTTGGAGACTACCTCCAGGAAAAACACATTATTCTTCTTAACCACTCAATAAAGGTCAGTACAGAATCAATCCCTTTACTGGTGATGAAAGTAATTCAGCCCTACTAACATGAAATGCTTAATTCCATGGGCACCAGGTGATGGGACAGAGGTAAACACCTCTTGGTGCAGAATGCACACAATACAGGGGCCCAAGTAGACTCTGTGACCTGGTAGCTTGGCGAGGGGTGTCACTCTGTACGTTCCCATCATAGAGTTCCAGGGAAAAGGTAAGCCTCCTTCCCAAAGGTACCAAGATTCCTACTAAAGAAGTACATGAGCCACAATAGCACTACACGCTTGTTTCTCAGAAACACTTGGCTGGGAAAAAGTGAGAAAGGGGGGATCTACAGCAGTAAATGTGGCTGAGGCCCATTTTAAGGAGGAATATGTGACAAACAGAAGCTGAGAAATCCTTTCCAGGCCAGTGTGAAATGTGATATTCAAGCTAAGTATCTATCCTTTTCCCTTTGAAAAAGAGCCTCTGTTGCTCCAGTCGAAAAGAGAACGGGTCATGTCGACTGTATTGGGTACAAAGCAGCCGGTTGGGACGATTTTGGCATGGCCTTTGGTCAGCATTGCTAATGTGGGACTGAGTTGGGGGAATTGATAAGCATGCCCAAACAGGATCCTACGGAGAAAATAATATGGCCAAGCCCCACTATGGTACCTACCAGGTCCTGTGAGCTTGAGCTCCGTACGGATACGCACGCACGCTCTGACTTAGCCAGAAACCTAATTCAAGATTCAGAAAATGACCTCCTTGCCTGTAATGTAAGAGTGGACACCTGCTAGAATATTTGTAGAATCTGGATCGTGTGTGTGTTTCGTAAACATATCCAGACGAATGACTAATTTAAAAAGAAAAGCAAGGCAATTCCATACTCTGCTCAACCTCTTCACTTGCAGTGAAGCCTGATTGTCTATGGCTTCCAGCTGACACTGTTCCCAGGAGGCCAGGAAGCCAACACGGAATTCAGATGTGTGCAGAAAGCTGTTCTGAACATTCGCTACTCTGAGTTTACGGAACCCTAGTGAAGAGGTGCCTCCAAGGAGAGATGGGAGGACACAGAGAAGACCGGAAGTGCTAACTGGGACGGGTTGGCTGCTCTCTGCCACTCTGTGCCACTGGACAGGACTGCCTGGGGAAGCCCACCTCTGCTGCCAGAGAGCAGCTGGAACCCCACTCCTGGAAAAAAAATGAGGGAATCAGAGGATCTAGGATCCAACTGTGTGTTCCCATACAAGGCAATCCATGTTCATGGACCTCAGTTTCCCCACTTTGGTTAGGGCTGGGATTGGAGTTCACTGAACCCTTTGAGCTCTCATGTTCTGAATCTCAGCTTCTCACTTGACACCCTTGGACTGCCTGCCCATGATCAACCAGCCACATTCTATTATGAAATAGTCTCTACCTCCAGGATAGCCACATGCATCCCAGACTACAACTATCCCCCAAGCTTATAGAACTAAAGGCTTAGCAAAGTCAGTGAGGGTGTTAGCTGCCCCACTTAGCCCTCAAACCAATGTTATTCTAGCCTGGCCCCCCTGCTGTGTCCTCAGAAACCTGGCATGGCCTGCCTCCACCACTTCTCTTGTCACAAATCCTGCCTCTGCTGCTCTTCCTGGTTTACCCCCCCCCCCAGTTCTGCCTTCCTCTGTCTCCTGTGGCTTCTGGGCAGCTGGCGTCCTCTGGGTCTCTCTTTGTTGCTTGCAGCCTGATAGAGGCCATCACTTCCAGACTGTGCATAGCTCAGCAAGCACACGGCAACCCTGCAAGACTGACCCTGCCTCAAGCCAGCCCCTGCTCATCTCTTTATCTTTCTGTTGCAGCACTGAAAAGTCCAACTGAATTCCATGACCCAAGAAAAAGTTTGGAGAGTGACAAGGTAATTTTTGCAAACTGCCTTTTCTGAACAAGGCGTGGTTGACAGGGTGTAGATATTGCATGCTAAAATGTTGTCTCGGGTTGTAGGATTTCTACAACAAACTCCAAAGGAAACTCTGCATACCTGTCCTCATTCTGTGTGGACTCACATTCCCATGAACAAAGACAACTGTGGAAATGACATCTCCTGTATAAGCTCTAAGAGTGATAGTTTTTGGCTTAAAGAAGAAATGTTTTTAATCACTCTGTGTTGGAGGACAGTTATCAAAGATAGGCTAGATGTCAAAAGGTCAGAACACCTTTAAGAAAGGAAGTAAGGTTGGTCTTCCCACTGAGTTATCTTTTACTACAGTCAATTTCATTTTGTTTTGGTTGGGTTTTTGGTTTTCAAAGCAGGATTTCTTTGTGCAACTTGGAGCCTGTCCTGGAACTCGCTTTGTAGACCAGGATGGCCTCAAATTTACAGAGATCTGCCTGCCTCTCCCTTTTGAGTCTTAGGGTTAAATTGTGCACCACCACTGCCCTGTCGGTACAGTCATTCTTAGCAAAATCAGATTTCCATAAGAGTATTCAATGGAAAGATGAAGGTTGTGAGTGAAGGAGCTACACAAAGAATGGCATTAATTTTTCTCATTTGGGAGATAGTGTTGTTTGGTTTATTTTGGTTTTTCATTTAAAGGAAAATTTGATATACTCATTGGTCACCTTTATCATAGATTTCTACTCCTGATAATATCAGTAATATCAATACAATGTAGGAGCTGCCAGCACCTTCTGGGACATGGAAATGACTGGCCGGTGTCTCTCCTTGTCTGTTAGTTGCAGCCTTGTAGCCTGTCTGTGAACAGACAGGAAGAAAAGAGTTTGCGGTTCTCCCAACTTGTTTGTGAGGAGCTGGGATTCCTAGCAAAGCAGAATAATGAACAACAGATGTCATCAGCAGTGGGGAGACCTAGAATATGGAGAGGGAAGAACCTGGAAGAGGGAGTTAGAAGCCTGCGATCCTCCGTTGGTTTGAGCCTAGCCTGTCAGTCCTCCAGACAGCTCTTCCATGACAATGGGATGTGGCAAACCACCCTTCCCAGGTTCCTTCCGAAGTCTGGACTGCAGGTTCCACACTTTGCCATGTCAGAGACCGCTGGCAAGGGCTGTAGAGAGTCCTATTGTAGTGCAAGTTTGTGCAATGGTTTATCTCTGGCCTTGGTAGCTTTTGTGACAATTAGGCAATCTGATCCATTATAGCAAAATGACTCCAGGTCAACTGCCATATGACCATCGCTAGACTGCCTTTGTTTAGAGCCCTTGACTCAGGCCCAGGCTTTTCACCCCCTGCCCTTCTTTTCCATACTGAAATTCTAAGGGGAAATTTTGTGTTTCTTTGCAAAAACATGGGGAAAGGGGTATTTTCCATTTGCTACTTATAGAGTTCTTTTTCCTTTGGAGAGAAATTGAGAGTTTTGTGCTTTTGTTCTACAGACTGAAGATTCCCTAAAGCACAAGGGCAGAAACAGGTCTGATCGTGGCAGCCTGGTTAATATGCACATTCTCCAAGGTAAGGCTACCTAAATCATAAACAAGGACGTGCCTGCCCAGCAGGGGGACATTTCGCTAGAGCTTCCTGTCTCTGCATTTGCTAAGTCCCTTTAAAAGACTCTCTCTAGAGATAAATGAATTAATAAAATAAAAATCTTTCTAAACCAAATATATATATATGTATATATGTATATATGCATACATACACATGTGTATAAATACAGCTTTGCATTGGGCATTTTTGAACAGTCATCCAGTCATTCTTAGCCACATAGAAGACTTAGAAAGCCACACATTTGCTTCAGGTTTGATTTCCTGCCTCGCCTACAGCATTCCTGACCCTAAGGCCAGGCAGCTCCATCATTTTGCTGAGCACCTACGGAGAGTCCTCCCCTGTCCACATGGGGAGTTCATCTAGTTGTTCCCATAGTCATCACATAGCAGCTTGATTCTGCCCTGTGGATGCCTCTGTGTTTCAGTGCAGCGCTTCTCAATCTGTGGGCTACAACCCCTCTGGGGTTCAAATGGCCTTTCCACAGGGGTCCTCTACGACCATCAGAAAACACAGGTATTTACATCATGACTCACAACAGTAACAAAATTACACCTATGAAGTAGCAACAAAAATAGTTATATGATGGCGGGCCACCACAACTTGAGGAACTGTCTTAAAGGATCCCAGCACCAGGAAGGTCGAGAACCACTGCTCTAGTGTGTAGGAAAAGACGATCTCAGAAAAATCAGTCTGACCCGCGAAGCTCTACCCTGGGCTGCTCTGACCACCGTGTTGGGAAATAGGACACAAAGCAAACGCCTAGTTGCCACCTTGGTCTGACACCTGAGCGGAGCAGAGGCCTTTCCTGCAATGGGAATGCTCTGACCTCTGGTGCCAGCTTCAGAAAGGCTCAGCCTCTACTTGGACATTTTCTGTGAACTCTTTGATCAGTGGGAAAGTGCTGCACTGATGGTTGCAAGGATTTGGCTGACCTTGTCAGGGCATAGATGACCAAGATGTGGATGTCTGCCCTTAGCGAAACTTCCAGGGTAACAGAGAAGAAAGACAAGAGAATTAGCATTCGCCACCCAGCACAAGAGAGAAAATGCATGTTGCGAATGCATAGAGAGCATGGACAGTATTGGGAATACACGGAGAGCATGCACAGTGATGGGAATGCATGGAGAGCATGCATGCTGTTGGGAATGCACGGAGAGCTTACACAGTGGTGGGAACGCATGAGGAGTATGCCTGGTGGTGGGAATGCATGGAGGAGGCCTCAGAAGGGAGACATCAGACTCAGAATAGACTGCAGAAGGGAAGGGAAGGGGAGGGGA